>CAUYPK010017693.1:0-31154 GCA_963574355.1 Loris lydekkerianus | reverse complement strand
GGACTACGCGCTCAGAGATCTCTCCTCAGAGGTCCCTCCTCAGAAGCAGCGTAACAAAATCCAAACTTGGCAAAGAGCCACAGTATACAAAATAATGATAAGAGGCAAAGAGCCGCATTCATTTTGGCCGGGAGCCGCATGCGGCTCGAGAGCCACGTGTTCGCCACCCCTGGTTTAGATGGCTGCTGCATGGTGGATCCTTCATCATCATCCTAACTTCCATTGACTGTGCCTAGTTAGCCTCCTGAAGTCTGGGCCAGTCTTATAACCATCAGGACACAAGGAAGCCTCTGAAGGTTTCTTCTCTTGGGCTTGAAACGTCCTTCTAGGGTTGTGTCTCCTATGCAAATTATTTAAATTCCCTGCACCTTCTCTATAAAGGGGATAATAGTTGTCCTGAATTCATGGAGTTGTGGGATATAGTGAGAGGATACAAAGAGAAAAACATTGGGCTGGGTACAGTGGCTCATGCCTATAATCCTAGCACTGTGGGAGGCTGAGGTGGGTGGGTTGCTTGACTTCAGGACTTCAAGACCAACAGGAGCAAGAGTGAGACCCCCATCCCTACTAAACAAACAAACAAAAAACTACTAACTGGGCATTGTGGCAGGTGCCTGCAGTCCCAACTACTCTGGATGCTGAGGTAGGAGGATTGCTTGAGCCCAAGAGTTTGAAGTTTCTGTGAGCTACAGTGATGCCATGGCATTCTACCCAGGGTGACAAGTGAGACTCTGTCTCAAAAAGAAACAAAACAAAGCAAACAAACAAAAAAAAAGACAATTTAGTGAGGCTGAATAGACAAATTTGTACATGTAATACATTTCCACTTTTAGGTCAGGTGTGATGGCTCATACCTGTAATCTTAGTACTCTGGGAGGCTGAGATGGGTGAATTGCCTAAGCTGAGGAGTTCAAGATCAGCCTGAGCAAGAGCTAAACCCCATCTCTAAAAATAAGAGAGCATTGTGGCAGGTGCCTGTAGTCCCAGGTACTTGGGAGGCTGAGGCAAGAGGACTGCTTGAGCCCAAGAGTTTGAAGTTGCTGTGAGCTACAGTGATGCCATGGCATTCTACCAAGGGTGACAAAGTGAGACTCTGTCTCAAAAAAATTTTTTTCCGGGTGGCACCTGTGGCTCAGTGGGTAGGGCGCCAGCCCCATATATCAAGGGTGGTGGGTTCAAGCCCAGCCCCAGCCAAACTGCAAAAAAAAAAAAAAATTTTTTTTCCCATTTCTATCGTGTTTTTGAGACAGATTCTCACTCTGCTACTTGAGCTACAGTGCAGTGGTATAATCATAACTAACTTTGACTTCAAACTTCTGAGCTCAAGTGATCTTCCTGGCTCAGCCTCGTAAGTTCCTGGGACCACAGGCACACACTACTGAGAGGACAAAGACCAAAAATAAAAGATTATTCCGAAACATGAAACGAAAGGAAACAGAGTCCAGGTTCTGTGTGGGCAACATCAGACTTTATTTCCACTCGAGTGTGGACGAGATGAGTTTGAGAAGGAAGTCAGTACATGGGTTAAGGTGGATGGGGATTTTTAAAGGGCTGGAAGGGTAGGGTTGGCAAATTCCTTCTTTCCTGGGTGGGACATTCTATGCATTCATTTCCTCCTGGGCAGGTCGGTTCTATTTGGGCAGGTCCCTCCATTTGACTCTATCATCCTGGTCTTTTTAATGTATTAGAAGGAGGCAGGTTGATGGGTGTGGTATTTTTTTGTCTGCTTCCTGCTGGATGAGGGGCATCGTGGGCTGCCTGTAAGGAAAATGGGAGGGAGAAGGGATGTTTACAGGAACATTCTTGGGTCTTCAGTCTGAACTGGTTGATACCCATGTAGGGCAAGGATAAGAGCGGTTGTTTCTCGGGTGACTGCCTCGTCAATAAATTGGGAGATGAGGCAGAGAATTATTGGTCTGAAACTGAGAATGAGAAAGATCATAATTCATGGCCCTAAAATAGGAAATAACCAAGGAGGCCGTGATTCAAGCACCAGGAGTGTGGAGTAGCCCGAGGGTGCAGTAAATTGCCATCAATTCCCACCACCAAGATCTGCTTGTTTTAGAAGACCTTTATAAGATGGCAGCGTGGAAAAAGTTGTCCCCATGTCTATCAGAAAAGACATTGGCTTACCTTTCACTAGCAAAATACCTGGAGTTCAAATTTTGCAATTGAGGGGGCATTCTGATTTTCTGGGGATTATCAGTCTTCTGCAGATAGACTTAAAAGGTTGGAAAATTTCACTAGGTCCTGGGAGTGGCTGCAAACCAGATCTTCAGAAAGACGTGGGCAGTCAGACTTCCAATGAGGACCTCCACAGGCTGGACATGGTTTGGGAGGAGGGTTTGGATTGGGCACTGCTTTGCTGCCCTGAAAACACACTTCCTGGGGGAGATTTGGTTCTTTCAGAGTGTCCTGAGGAGTTTCAAGAAATAGCCAGATTTTGTCTAATGGTGGAAGCCAATAACTGGAGTTCTGAGGGGTCTGAAGATCTCACTGGGGGGATCAGAGGGCCCTGGGAGGATTTTTGGAGTTTTTTTTTTCATATATATGGTGCAGACTGAGAGAGAAAATGTATTAAGGCTGGAGGTGAGGCTATCATATAAATCCTGCCATGTCAGTCCATGGTTGGGTTAGATATCTAAATTCTTGAGGGTATTTTGTGGGATCTGTGTAGAACGAATCTAGTTTCTGACTTGTGTGGGGAGGTTTGAGAAAGAAAAGGGAACATGAACCCTGACGATGCCTTCCATTCCTGCAACCTCTCAAAGGAGGTATAGAGGTTGTGTTGCTCTGGAAGTGGAAGACCCAAAGGTGTGGCTGGACCTCGTAAGGGGTGGGGAATTTGGGTCCACCGTGTTTCTTTTCTCTCCCAGTTCTGCCATCTTTTTTCTCTACCACGTGCAATGGAATGTGGGCAGGGAGCAGTGGAGAGAAGGGGGATGGGGTGGAATTCTGAGGTTGAGGGAGAAGGGCTGTGGAGGGGCGAAAGGGGGAGGGTTGTCTGCCAGGTCAAAAGAAGACAATGGAGATTCAGATGGATCGGGGAAGCCGGTTTGACCCTGGCAAGGGAAATCTGAGAGGTTTCACAAGACAAACACAAAGAAGGAATGTTATAGGGGAGGAGAAACCCCGGGATATAGGGAATCTCCGGTTATTTGCCTAATTTCCTACAGTAATTATTATTTATTTATTATTATTATTATTATTATTTTTTGCAGTTTGTAGCCAGGGCTGGGTTTGAACCCACCACCTCTGGTATATGGGGCTGTCGCCCCATTCCTTTGAGCCACAGGCACCACCCCCAACAGTAATTATTGAGATCAGTGAGGATTGAGAGAGGAAAGGTGCCATTTTTAGACCATTCATTGTGAGCCATTATCTAGTTTGCACATAGGCCACGCAGTATTACAGAAAAAGATGAGGCATTTAGGTTTAAGGTCAGGAAAGAGCTGCAGAGGCTTGAGGTGAGTTAAAAGGCAGCTTAAAGAGTCTGCATCTGTAGCACAGTGGTTATGGCGCCAGCCACATACATTGAAGCTGGCAGGTTTGAACCCAGCCCGGGCCAGCTAAAATAACAATGGCAACTGCAACAAAAAATAGCTGGGAATTGTGGCAGGTACCTGTAGTCCCAGCTGCTTGGGAGTTTGAGGCAAGAGAATCGCTTAAGCCTAAAAGTTTGAGGTTACTGTGAGCTGTGATGTCACAGCACTCTACTGAGGACAGCATAGTGAGACTCTGTCTCAAAAAAAAAAAAAAAGGCAGCTTAAAGTGAAGAAGGGGGAATCTGTGACAGAGTGGTTCCCATATCAGAAACTGGAAGTAAAAAAAATAAATGATGCTAAGCAAGGATGTAAAGAGAACTTGTGAGGAGGAGGAGGAGGAAGAAGGAGGTAGCTGAGGCTGAAGTAAGGTAGGTTACCAGGCCTCTGCATGTGACCTTTACCAGCTGGAGAAAAGTGGCCCAAGCCCATGGGAGGGCATCTCCACACACAAGGCACTGGACGGACAAGTCTGACTCACCGGGATTAGGCACAGACCACTGGAATTTTTCAGCTCACAGTGGGGAAAGGGAAGAAAAGTTGAAAAAGCTGAGAGGGGGGCTATATATGACTGCTTAAGAGGCCCAGAAATGGAGGGAGAGGAAAAGAGTAGTTGAAGTGGGGAAAAGGAAAGAAAAGTTTAAAAAGTTCAGAAAGGGATTCTAGATAAATGCTTATCTCACCATTAGATGGATGAATTTGGGGCGGGGGTTGGAGGGGTCCCGTTTTCCCTTCATCTCATTAGAACAAGAGTCCATCTAATTGATGCATCTCAGCCCCCTGAGGGAGCTTCCCGCTATCCTGGGTTCTTGGTACCAGGTCAAATGAGAGGTCAAAGAATGAAAATCAAAGATTATTCTGAAACAGGAAACAAACGGAAACAGAGTTCAGGTTCTGTGTGAGCAACATCAGCCTTTATTTCCATCTGGGTGCGGACGAGCTGAGTTTGAGAATGAAGTCATACATGGGTTAAGGTGGATGGGGATTTTTAAAGGGTTGGAAGGGTAGGGGTTGGCACATTCCTTCTTTCCTGGGTGGGACATTCTACGCATTTATTTCCTCCTGGGCAGGTCAGTTCTATTTGGGCAGGTCCCTCCATTTGACTCTATCACTACTATGCCCAATTAATTCTTGTTTTTTTTTTAATCTTTAAAAATTTTTTTCTAGCTTTTTTTTTGAGACAGAGCCTCAAGCTGGGCAGAGTGCTGTGGCATCACAACTCACAGCAACCTCCAAATCCTGGGCTCAAGCGATTCTTCTGCGTCCACCTCCCAAACAGCTGGGACTACAGGAGCCCGCCACAACGCCCAGCTATTTTTGGTTGCAGCTGTCATTGTTGTTTGGCAGGTCTGGGCTGGATTCGAACCCGCCAGCTTAGGTGTATGTGGCTGGTGCCTTAGCTGCTTGGACCACAGGCACTGAGCCTTGAGTCAGACTCTCAAGCTATTGCCCTGGGTAGAGTGCTGTGGCATCACAGCTCACAGCAACCTCAAACTCTTGCCTCAGCCTCCCAAGTAGCTGGGACTACAGGTGCCCACCACAATGCCTAGCTATTTTTTGGTTATAGTTGCCATTGTTGTTTGGCAGGCCCAGGCTGGATTCGAACCCGCCATCTCCGGTGTATGTGGCTGATGTCCTAGCCGCTTGGGCCACAGGAGTTGAGCCTATTTTTTGTTGAAGTTGTCATTGTTGTTTAGTTGGCCTGGGTTAGATTAGAACCCACCAGCCTCGCTGTATGTGGCTGGCACCGTAACCACTATGCTACGAGCACCAAGCCTAATTTTTAAAATTTTTGTAGAGATGGCTGTCATTATGCTGCCCAGGCTGATCTCAAACCCCTGGCCTCAAGTGATCCATCTCAGCCTCTTAGAATGCTGGGATTATAGGTGTGAACCACCACACCAGGACAAACAATTCCATTTTTACATATAAATAGCTACAAAATGGGCAGGCATAGTGGCTCATGCCTGTAATTCTAGCACCCTGGGAGGCGGAGGTGGGTGGAACCCCTAAGTTCCAGGAGACCAGCCTGAGCAAGAGCAAGGCCCTGAATCTATGAAAAACAGAAAACTAACTGGGCATTGCGGTGGGCACCTGCAGTCCCAGCTACTTGGGAGGCTGAGGCAAGAGAATCGTTTAAGCCCAAGAGTTTGAGGTTGCTGTGAACCACAGCACTCTACCAAGGGTGACATAGTGAGACTCTGTCTCAAAAAAAGTAAAAAAAAAAAAAAAAAAAAAGAAAGAAGGCAGTGCCTGTGGCTCAGTGAGTAGGGTGCCGGCCCCATATACCAAAGGTGGTGGGTTCAAACCAACCCCAGCCAAACTGCAACAGAAAAATAGCCAAGCGTTGTGGTGAGGTCCTGTGGTCCCAGCTACTCGGGAGGCTGAGGCAAGAGAATTGCCTAAGCCCAGGAGTTGGAAGTTGCTGTGAGCTGTGATGCCACAGCACTCTACTGAGGGAGATAAAGTTGAGACTGTTTCTACAAAAAAAAAAAAAAAAAAAAGACAATGGTGGTACATCACCCAGTAGGACAGGGCCTACTGGGAACAGTCCCCTGTGGCCAAACCTGGAACAATTTAAGCGACAAAATAATGTATTGGATTAAACTCAAACTATAAAATAATTATCCATGAGACCAAATTGATATAAATGATTGCATAAATAAATGAAACAGAAGAAATAAATCTTCTTCACAGAAAAAGTTTCTGTAGCTACTCCCTCCCCCTATATACTCTTTTCAGGAGCATAGGCTGCATTTAAGAACTTGCTACCAAAGAATAGAGAACAGAAAGGGGGAAAAAGTCACTTCACAGAACAGAAACCTGCAAACACTATCTTGTCTAGGTGATTCAGGCAAACTTGACCGATAAGTCATACTGATAGCGTAAGTCCTGACATACTGTGATGAGAAGCGTACCTATATGGTATTCTTCCTAAAAACTCACAATCTGGGTGGCGCCTGTGGCTCAAGGAGTAGGGTGCCAACCCCATATACCAGGGGTGGCAGGTTCAAACCTGGCCCTGGCCAAAAACTGCAAACAAACAAACAAACAAATAAACAAAAACAACCCTCATAATCCAAGGATCATCATGAGGAAAGTATCAGACAGTCCAAGAATCCTGTGCAGTATTCCTTGAAACTGTTAAGATCGTGAAAAACTGAGAAAGTCTTAGAAACTGTCTACAGAGAGGAAGAGGAATGAGGACTGCATGGACTATAGGATTCTGGAACAGGAGGGCATCAGTGGAAAAATCAGTGAAATCTGAGTATAAAACTAAGCTAAAGTTTAGTTTAGTTTAATATATAATTTATTATTTAATTATAAATATATATTAGTTCTACATTCATATACGTCGACTTATAAACATATATTTACATTATAAATATACGGGAAAGGCTTGGCGCCTGTGGCTGAAGCGGCTAAGGCACCAGCCATATACACCTGAGCTGGCGGGTTCTAATCCAATCCGGGCCCGCCAAACAACAATGACAGCTGCAACCAAAAAATAGCCAGGCGTTGTGGTGGGCACCTGTAGTCCCAGCTACTTGGGAGGTGGAGGCAAGAGAATCACTTGAGCCCAGGAGTTGGAGGTTGCTATGAGCTGTGATGCCACGGCACTCTACCCAGGGCGACAGCTTGAGGCTCTGTCTCAAAAAAAACCAAAAAATAAAAATAAATAAATATATGGGAAAGAATGGAAAAGGGCCTATTTATTATACAAAAGGAATCCCAAAATAGAAAATACTCATGAATATGTAAGAACAAATGTACATCCAAGAACTTTTCTTTTTTTTTTTTTTGAGACAGAGTCTCATTTTGTCACCCTCAGTAGAATGCCATGGGGTCAAGCTCAAAGCAACCTCAAACTCTTAGGCTCAAGTGATTCTCTTGCCTCAGCCTTCCAAGTAGCTGGGACTACAAGCACCTGCCACAATGCCCGGCTATTTTTAGAGATGGAGTCTCGCTCTTGCTCAGGCTAGTCTCAAACCTGTGAACTCAGACAATCCACCCGCCTCGGCCTCCAGAGTGCTCGGATTACAGGCGTGAGTCACTGTGCCCAGCCAAGATCCAATATTATTACTGACATCATTGTAAAAATGTCTTGGCTGGGCATGGCAGCTCATGTCTGTAATCCCAGCACTTTGGCAGGTGGAGGCAGGAGGATCACTAGAGGCTAGCAGTTTGAGACCAGCTTGGACAACAAGTAAAACCCTGTCTCTATAAAAAATTAAAAAATTAGCCAGGTATGGTAGTGCACACCTGTAGTCCCAGCTACTCGGGAGACTGCAGTGGAAAGATTTTTGAACCCAGGAGTTCAAAGCTGGAGTGAGCTATGATTGCACCATTGCACTCCAGCCTGGGAGACAGAAAACTTGTCTCAAAAAAAAAACAAAAAAAAGTCTCAGCTCGGCGCCTGTAGCTCAGTGGTTACGGCACCAGCCCTGAACACTGAGGGTGGCAGGTTCAAATCTGGCCCTGGCCTGCCAAACAACAATGACAACTGCAACAAAAAATAGTCAGGCATTGTGGCAGGTGCATGTGGTCCCAGCTGCTTGGGAGGCTGAGGCAAGAGAATGGACTAGGCCCAGGAGTTGGAGGTTTCTGTGAGCTGTGAGATGCCATGGCACTCTACTGAGGGCGATAGAGTGAGACTCTGTACAAAAAAAAAAAGAAAAGAAAAGAAAGCAGCGCCTGTGGCTCAGAGAGTAGGGTGCCAGCCACATATACTGAGGGTGGCAGGTTCAAACTCAGCTCCAGCCAAACTGCAACAAAAAAATAGCCAGGCGTTGTGGCAGGCGCCTGTAGTCCCAGCTATTCAGAAGGCTGAGGCAAAAGAATCGCCTGAGCCCAAGAGCTGGAGGTTGCTGTGAGCTGTGATGCCATAGCTGTGAGCTGTGATGCCATAGTACTCTACTGAGGTCGACAAAATCAAACTCTGTCTCTATAAAAAAAAAGAAAGAAAGAAAGAAAAAAAAAGAAAGAAAAAGAAAAGGAAAGGAAAGAAAAGAGGTAATCAAACCAGGTGCAGTGGCTCATGAGGGCTGTAATTCCAGTATTCTGGGAGGCCAAGGCAGGAGAACCACTTGAGTTCAGGAGTTTGAGACAAGCCTGAGCAAGAGTGAGACTCCGCCTCTACTAAAAATAGAAAAATTAGCAGTGCATTGTATCCAGCTACTCCCAGCTACTTGGGAGACTAAGACAGAAGGATCACTTGAACCCAGGAGTTTGAGGTTACTGTGAGCTAGGCTAATTCCACAGCACTCTAGCCTGGGCAACAGAATGAGACTTTGTCTCAATCAATTAATTAACCAATAAATACATAAATAAATAAAGGTAGCAAATGAATAGACAAATTCTCTGGTACAGAACAGAGTCCAGGCCAAGTGCACTTGCTGAGACCTATAATCCTCACTTTCAGTCAGTGGCATCATCATAGATCACGGTGATGATGATGGCAGGAGGATTGCTTAAGGCCAGCAGTTCAAGACCAGCCTGAACAAGAGCAAGACCTCCACCTCTACAAAAAATAGAAAAATTAGCTGGGTGTTGGTGGCATGCACCCGAAGTCCCAGCTACTTGTGAGGCTGAGCTCCAGAGTTGGAAGCTACAGTGAGCCATGATGATGCTACTGCACTTTAGCCTCTGTCTCAAAAAACAAACAAGAAGACCAGAATGTAGTCCAGAAAAACACCCAAATATATGTGAAAATTCAGCATATGATAAAAATGGCATTCCAAATCTGTGGGGGAAAAGATGAATTATTCAGTAAATGGTGTGGAGACAACTGGGGAACCATCTGGGGAGAAAGGGAAGTTGGATCCCTACCTCACTCCTACATAAAGCCCAGATGGAAGAGTATTGCAAAGCAAAAGCTAAGATGAGACTAGAAAGAAAAGAGTAAGAGAAAATTACATTAAAAAGCCCCCAACAGGGTGGCGCCTGTGGCTCAGTGAGTAGGGCGCCGGCCCCATATGCCAAGGGTGGCGGGTTCAAACCCAGCCCCAGCCAAACTGCAACAAAAAAATAGCCGGGCGTTGTGGTGGGCGCCTGTAGTCCCAGCTGCTCGGGAGGCTGAGGCAGGAGAATCGCCTAAGCCCAGGAGCTGGAGGTTGCTGTGAGCTGTGTGATGCCAGGGCACTCTACCAAAGGGCCATAAAGTGAGACTCTGTCTCTATTTAAAAAAAAAAAAAAAAAAATTTTACAGCATGAAAAAGTAAAAAGCAGTAACAAAATTGGGAGAAATAATGACTAATCTATAAAAAAGGACCAATAGGCTTGTCACCTGTAACTCAGCAGCTAGGGCGCCAGCCACATACACTGAACCCAGCCCAGGCCTTCTAAACAACAATGACAATACAACAACAACAACAACAACAAAAAATAGCCAGCCATCGTAGTGAGCGCCTGTAGTCCCAGCTACTGGGGAGGCTGAGGCAAAAGAATCGCTTAAGCCACAGCACTCTACCGAGGGTTACAAACTGAGACTGTGTCTTTATTTTTTCTTTGTAGAGACAGAGTCTCACTTTATCACCCTTTATCGCCCTCAGTAGAGTGCTGTGGCAGTTGGGGGACCACAGGCGTCACCCTGAGACTTTGTCCTAAAAAAAAAAAAAAAAAAGACTAGGGGAGGCGTCACAGCTCAAAGGTGTAGGGCACCGGCACCTTATGCCGGAGGACGTGGGTTCAAGCTCAGCCCCGGCCAAAAACTGCAAAAAAAAAAAAAAAAGGACCAATAACCATATAGAAAAATAGGCAGAAAATCTGAAGACACCTCACAGAAAAGAACACACAAGTGGCTTGAAAATACATGAGAAGCAGCATATTTAAAACACAGGGAGATACCATTTTTCACCTGTCAGTTTGTGAGGGTAGTGGGAAACCCTCATCCACAGCTGGTGTGAGTATAAATTGGAGGACATTTTAGCAACAACTACCAGAACTGTAAATACATTTACCTTTGACCTGGCAATTTCCATCTCAGGAATTAATCTACGTGTTAAAATGATACACGGGGATCTTCTTTGCAGTATCACTTGTACTTCTAACACCTTAGAATAAACCGAATGTCCATCACCGGGGACTGGTTCATGGCAGTTTCTCCATTAAAAGGAATACTACACAGCTGTTTTAAAAAGAAGGCACAAGGGGCAGGCCTGGTGGCTCATGCCTATAATCCCAGTCCTTTGGGAGGATTTCTTGAGGCCAGGAGTTCAAGACCAGATTTGGCAACATCTCAGACTTGGCTGAGAGACCCTTCCCCAGCATCCTACCCCCATCTTTATAAAAAGTAAAAATTTAGCTGGGCATGGTGACATGTGCTTATAGCCCCTACTCAGGAGGCGGAGGCAGGAGGATCAATGGAGCCCAGGAATTATGAGGTTACAGACCTTGTCTCTAAAAAATGAAAAAACGCCGGGCACTGTGGCTCATGCCTATAATTCTAGCACTCTGGCAGGCTGAGGCAGGTGGATTGCTTGAGCTCACAAGTTCGAGACCAGTCTGAACAAAAGTGAGACCCTGTCTCTACTAAACATAGAAAAACTGAGGCAAGAGGATCGCTTGAACCCATGTTGGAGGCTGCTGTGAGTTATGATGCCACAGCACTCTATCCAGGGCAACAGCTTGAGACTCTATCTCAAAAATAAAATAAATGAAAAAAGAAAAAAAAAAAAAAAAAAAAAAGGCAATCAGGAGTTTTATACCAGCCTGAGCAAGAGTGAGACTCCATCTCTACTAAAAATAGAAAACACAGCTGGGCATGGGCATTGTAGCAGGTGCTTATAGTCCCAGCTACTTAGGAGGCTGGGGCAGGAGGATTGCTGTGAGCCATGACACTCTATCCAGGGTGACAGAATGAGACATTGTCTCAAAAATTAAAATACTAGGGGCACCGGCCCCATATAGTTCAAACCCTGCCCCAGCCAAACTGCAACAAAAAAATAGCCAGGATAGGTCGGCGGGCACCTGTAGTCCCAGTTACTCCAGAGACTGAGGCAAGAGAATCACCTAAGCCCAAGAGCTGGAGGTTGCTCTGAGCTGTGACGCCATGGCACTCTACAGAGGGCAAAAAAGTGAGACTCTGTCTCTAAAAAAAAAAGATTAAAAAGTGTAAAGCAAGTTCATGCCACAGGCCTTAGCAGTGTCTGATGCATGGGGTAACCCATTAGCCCTTGGCTATTTACTGGACACTCCAGACATATAACTGGTTGCTGTTGTTGAATTTTCCAATTGGCTGGGAAAGTACAAGAAGCTGCAAGAGCTGCAGAGTCAGGAAACAAGGAGAGCCATGTGAGAGGGGACAGGGATGCTGGAGGGCAGAGCTGGGCACAGACCAGATATCCCCTAAAGCACTTTTCCCAAAGGACAGTCCTACATGCTTTGTTGTTGCAGTTTTTGGCTGGGGCCAGGCTTGAACATGCCAGCCCCGGTATATGGGGCCTGCGCCCCACTCCTTGAGCCACAGGCACTGCCCTACATGCTTGTTTCCTGATGCAGTGATACTGGTAACTGGTAGTGTTAGGCCATCTACCTCAGTTTCCCCACATGTATATAAAGCCTTTGCAGTGCATGCTAGGCTCCATCAAGCCAGGCACCATCTGGGCACAATCACAGCTGGCCCTGCCATACTCACCTGAGGCATGAGCACCAACTGAAGAAGGAGGGAAAACCCAAGGGGGTGTCCAGAACAGTTCAAGCTCTCTGTTCAAACAGAGCCCACCTTTCTTGTCAGCTTTCCTCACCTCTGGTAGTTTGTGCTGGGCCTCCAGTGGGAATAGCCAGCCTACACTTGCACTCTCCCGGCCTCATGATGGAGGGGTAGGGACACGAAGTGCTGACGCCCTGATGATTGAGCCAGCAGACCGTGGGGCCAGTGACCCCTACAGCTGCTCCCCAGGAAGTACACTCAGGGTGTTAGGCTTAGGGGAGGGAGGCAGGGGACACCGTAGGTCAGAGTGACAGCCTCTCATAAGGGCTGCACCACTGTGCTCCTCTAGTTCCACAGCATGGCAGAGATGCCAGCTCTTTGTGTCCAGAGACTTTCAGGGGAGGGAAGAACTAGGGTTGTGCAATTAAAGGCCTCAGTTGGTTCCAAACTCTATGGTCCCCAGGACAAGCACAGTGACACCTCAGGGATCAAAGGTGGGCAGTGGAAGGCCAGTTGGCCCTGCTGACACCCAGCTAGAGTGGCAAGTGACTTTACCCAGCTTCTAACAGCTGGCAAAGCAGTGGTATCTGAGGTGGGCAGGGTGCAGGGGAGGTGGTAGTGCCAGAGAAGGCCTCTGGGCTGCTCTGCCCACAGAATTGGGCTGAGGCCTCATGAGTGCAGAGGCAGTTCTGCTGGTGGAGCCCCACTGGCGGTTGGGTTATGCTCCCCTGGAAGCTAGGCCAGCGCCAGGACTGGGGCCACAATAGGTGACCTCAGTGGTGTATGGCCCAGCTCATGCCCACCCCCTCCCGTGGCTGCCCTCGCATCAGAGTATCTCCACGTCCAGGAGCCTCCCAGATGGCAGGGAGCTGGGCCAAGCCAAAAGGGGAATGCCAGCCCTCCAGCCAGCATCAAAAGTCAAGGCAGCATCCACGGAGGGGTAGGTAGGATCGGTAGTAGGAGAGGCGCCAGAGACTCCAGTAGGCCCCTGAAGTCAGTTTTCCAAGGAGAGGATGGAGGGAAGGTGTTGTCCTCAGAGTGCCAGGGGTCACAGCTGGGCACAAGCTCCAGCACTTGACTCAGGGGTCCCTACAGCCCAGGACCCCTACCCAGAGCCTCAAAACCTGACACACTGGCCAGGGACACACTGGATGTCATCATTTTTATTTACTTTCTCTTTGAAAATAAGAGTAAACATACATATATATTTTCTATTTATATATATATTAGATATAGTTACTGCAGGAGTCAGAAAACTGTACCCAACCACTTGGAGGCAATTTTCAATTCTGATATTTGATGGAAAGGGAAAAAAGTGTCCGTGATTGCCAAAAGCAGAATCTTTCTTTATTATTAAACAGCAGTAACAGGAAAACCTAATGCTGTCAGACAAACTGAAACTTGGGAGGCCAGAAAGAGGGCAGCAGATACCAATGAGAAACTCCAAAGAAACCTCAGACAGGAATCACACCATTTGCCTGCAGCCCCATCCCTCAGCCCTGTCTGCTCTAGGAGGCCAGGGCTTGCTGGAGCGCCACCAAGGAATGTATCATAGGCAGTGACCGTCTTCAGGCAGAAGTGGGGAGCTGGGGGTGGTGCAGCTGCCAGGGAAGCAGGAGCCCAAGACAGGGGCTCTGGGAGCTTCTGCCTGGTCTTGACCATGCAAGGCAGTGCTCAGGGGCCCTGGCCTAACGGACACAGCCACAGGGCACCAACCTGGTGGACACAGGGTGGGTGGTGTAGGCCCTGGGCTCCTCCCAGCTCAGCCCTGCCCCTCTGTCAGCAACTACACAGAGCAGTTCTGCTGGTACCAAGGAGACCCTTCCTGTATACCCAGGCCAGGCTGGCAAGACCTGTCCCACTCAAGGTGGCAGTGGGGGCCCTCTATCACCAACCCAAGAGACTAAGGGCGAGGGGCTGTGGGGCTGGGAGCCTGAGCAGCAAGTTCCATGCTCATCCTTTAGGCACGAGGGAAAGGAAAAGGAGAATCTTGGGTCTCCCTGACCAGTTTTGCTGCCGCTTTGGCTGTTTCCTTTGGTCCCCTCCTCACCTGACCCCCTAAGTCAGCAGCAATGAGGGGGCATCCTGGAGCATAGGAGTGCACTGAGATGTCACCCAGGGAGGGGTGCCACCCTTCCCCAAGGACCCAGGTGGATACTGCAGTCAGAACCAGGGAGCCCCCTAGGTGGCCAGGAGCCCCGCCTGGCCCCTCCTTGAAGAGAAGGAGGTATTGCCACCTCCAGGATGCTCCTCAATGGGGTTGGCAGGAGGCCAGGGCAGGTGTTGGCCGGAGCCTCAGTTCTTGAGGATGGTCTCAAAGGCCTGGTAGACATACTGGGACACCTCTGGTGCTCGACACTTCAGGGACAGCTGTAGGGGGAGAGAGGGGTTGAGGGGAGAGAGAGCGTTCATCCCTGGGGCTCCTTTCTGGAGGGAAGGGGAGGGGAAGGGAGGGAAAAGAGAGCAGGAACCAGATGGAAGAGGGTGGTTTGCACACGTGGATGGGTGGCAGCTGAGGCTAGGGCAGATGTGAGATACAGCAGAGGGGGTGGCTGTTGGGTATGGACCAAATATACTTGCAGCCCACACACCTGCTGTCGGCCCTACTGGCAAGCAGCATGAGTCATGAGCCAGAGGCAGCTAGGAGTACCTGCAGGGTTGCCCAGCACCCCACAGCCCTCAGAGATCTGAGGTCTTCAAAAGTGAAGCCTGACAGGAAATTCTGAGGGGCACAAAGGGCTGGGAGAGAGCAAGTGAGGGTGCTGGGGTTACTCCTGGTTTCCTGCATAGGAAGCAGGTACATTAAAGACTTTGCCTCCACTCTGAGGCTTGAGTTTGAGATTACAGGCCAAGGAGAGAGAAGCCACCTACTCTGTCTACCCAAAATCACTGGTTCTGGAGGGTGCAATTAGGAAGCAGGGATGGAGTAGGGGAGAAAGAGTTCTGGAAGTCAATAGCAGTGGCCCCACAGGGTCCCCTGGGTCTGTCTGCAAGGGCTCTGTGCACTGTGAAAATGTGCAAGAGGGAGCATCAGCACCTCAATAAGGGCCACCTGGCTGCAGGTGTGGGGTGTTGGCAGCCTGTGAGTCTTCCTGGCTTTGGGAACAGCAGGGTGAGGTGAAGCCAAGAGACATGGTGTAGACAGGGGGCCTGGGGTGCATGGGGACCAGGCCAGGAGAAAGGGTGTGCGAGACAAGGCTGGGAAGGGCTGAGAGGGAAAGAGGAAGAGAAAAGCAATCTGCTAACCTCCAAGTCCTGTACCACGGGCACCAGCAGGGAAGGTAGACATGCAGCACCCAAACACAGGGAGACAGAAATTACCACCACCGAAGCCACTGCCACAGCCCCCCACCAACCACAGTGCCGACGCTGCGGCAGAGCCCAGGAGAGGCAATGTCTGGAGGACCATGACTGCCAGACTCAGAAGTGCGGGTAGAAGCAAAGCATGCGGCTTTCCAGGGCCTTAGAACAGCAGCTCAGGCCTCCCAGGTAATTGCCTGCCCATGGAAGCTATCCTCTGATAGGTCTGACTCAAAGGCCAGGAAGCACAGGCTGCGAAGACACCCCCCCCCCTCCACGTTGGGCACTCAAGCTCTCACTCTGGATCAGGGTCAGGACCTGGGCTTAGCAGTGCCACTTCTTAGCTTGGGGGGTCCCAGCCAACTGTGCCACTTTATAGGGCCTAATGTTATAGGATCTAATCCAACTCACTGAGATCCAGTTTGGTGTCTTATTTGTATAATTTGATAAGGCTGAGTTTGAAGCTTTCTAGAGAAGTCCCTCCCAGGGACAGAACTGATTCTCATTCATGTCAGGTTTGAAGGGCCCCTTGGCACAATGTTACCCACCAGAGCACCTACTGACCTGGGTGGAATGGGGAGGTTCCAGGGCTGGCAGGGACTCTCACCGTGAAGCTGGGGTTGCCTGGCTGGATCCGCAGCTCTGCCAGCACCCAGATGCCATTGGTCAGTTTCAGGGACTGGTAGAGCATGTCCTGGCCCTCCACATTCCTCTTGGCGATGGTAAAGATATTGCTGCTCTGCAGCTTGCTGCTCACGGCCTCTGTGGGGTCAGATGGCCAGTGGAAGGACCCACAGTCAGTGGTGGGGGCCCTGGGTACAGGAGAGGGGTAGTATGGCCTCAGGGTAGGCTCAGGCGTCCTCACCCGCATTGAGGGGGCAGTCTCTGATCTGAAACTGGGCTTCATTCTCATTGGGAATATCTTTCCATGTGGCCAGGAACATCTGCCGGTCTGCAGAGTGAGAGAGAAGTTGTGGGGAGAGAGATGGGACCCTGACAAACCTGTGACCCCTCAACTGCACTTAGCAGGAAATGGGTCTGGTCTTCAATGTGCCTCTTGAAAGCTAAGGACAGGCACTAGCTCCTCTGCAGTGCCTCCTAATTCCCCAAGCAAACCCTCAGCTCTGTAAAGGAGGTCATCAGTGCTACTCCCAAATGACCCTGAGTCCCAGATCTCTACTTCCCACCCTCACACATGCCTTCTTTCTCTTCCTCCGGCCCTGGGCAGCCTGCTTGTTAGTCACAGCCTGACTCCCAGGGCTCTGTGGTGAGTGAGATGATGCAGATCAAGGCCATCATGGAAGGTTCCTAGCCATAGCCCCATTCCAGGGGGCTCATGACTTACCCATCTTCCCATCCTCCACAAAGAGGATGTGTAGTGGGTACAAGGTACTGAAGTAGAAGACGTCGATGTTGTTCTTCACAGCCACCTAAGCACAGGGGGACCCAAGTTAGTCTTTGGGGTTTAACACCCTGATTCTTATGCTGATATCCCTCTGATGCCACAGAAAGGGCATCCCTGTTCTCACACAATCACCCTCCCTGGTAACCACATCCCATTGCACCTCTGGGGACCTCCCAGGACACACCTGCAGTGGAAAGCATGACCCCACAGACAGAGCCCTCTGCTGACCCTGGCTGGGCCCCAGGCTGCTCCAGCCAGCCCCTCCCCTCAGGCTGGAGGGTAGTAAGGACAGTAGTGCTTGGTCCTGTCCAGAACACACCTGGAGGTTGTTCAGAGGTTCCATCTTCATGACTGATCCCACCGTGTTGAGAGGCAGGGAGATCTCCACAGTTTGGTTGGGGCTGAGTGGCGCATGGACCTGAAGTGGGGCAGCGGGGGCCAGGCCAAAGCTGGGGAGAGAGATGTCCCGCAGGGACAGCAGGGGGAGCAGGTGCTGAGAGGCAGGACAGGTGCTCCTCTGGCTCCAGAGCAGGGGCAACTGCTGGCAAGAAGTCTCTCTCCCAACCCAGTCTACCCATGCTCTAGGCCTAGGATGGAAAGACAGGCTCCCCATCCATATCCTTTACCCCTCAATGGCTGTGCAGAGAAGAGCTGCAGGCCTGAAGCCCATCTCTGTTCCTCCTCCTCTGGTCCAGCTCTGTCCTGGCCTTAAGGAGCTTCATACAATGCCAGGGGCCTGGCCCATAAACTGCTTCTAACATGAAAGCTCTGGGACTGCCCAAGTCTTGGTTGCTAATCAGCATCTCCCAGGAGGGATCTGACTGAAGCAACATGCTGGGTTTTACTGTCTGGGCCAGAACTGGACAGGTCTCAAGATGGCCACAGAGAGATTTGGGAAAGCCCCACTTCTCTGTAAAGCATACCAGTAAATTAGAAAGCTTCTCATCAGGAAGACATCAGCTGCAGGCTCTTAGAAGATAAATCACAGAGTGTGGGTCAGGACTATGAGCTGAGTGCTCATTATGCCCAGACAGGGCATTTGATATTACACCTCTTTCTATTCTTTATTTTTTTTTTTTAGAGACAGAGTCTCACTCTGTTGCCCTCAGTAGAGTGCTGTGGCATCACAACTCACAGCAACCTCTAGCTCTTGGGCTTAGGCGATTCTCTTGCCTCAGCCTCCTGAGTAGCTGGGAACACAGGCGCCTGCCACAATGCCCAGCTGTTTTTTTTTTTGTTGTTGTTGCAATTTGGCTGGGGCTGGCGCCCTACTCACTGAGCCACAGGTAGAGAGCCACCCTCCTCTTTCTATTCTCATAAAAACAGGACAAGTTTCTATTATCCCAGCTTCCAGATGAGGACACAGAGGTTGAAAGCCTACAGGGTGAGTGGCACTGAGAATCACAATTTGAGCTACCTGACTGCAGCCTGTGCTCTGCCCACAAGGCTAAGTGGGGAAACCCAGGTCTGTTTGATGGCTTAGTGCTCCAGGTTTTCCTGTGACCCCCACTGCTGCCTGCTGTGTGGTCTTTGGCAAGGGACTTGCCCTCTCTGAATCTAGATCTCATTGCTTTCTAAGCATAACTGAGCAATAACTGGGACTACCCCTAAGAGCCTGGAGTACTTCTGACCCTCTAGGGTTATCTGAGGCTAAGGGGCAGAGCTGTCCCCAACCTCCTAGTGAGGTAAGCCCATAAGGTCCCCCCGAGGAAGCAGCCCCTTCAGTCAACTTCTTAGAGGCTCAGTTTGCTCATCACTAGAGCGCTCAGGAAGAAGAATCATCAGGAGGGCTGTGAGGCTTCCCCAGAGAGCCCTGGCCTAGCTGGTTAGGTCTCTGATGGTGTTTGACAGGTGATCTTCCCCACTGACAGTGTAGGGAACCTATGGAGATGAGGAGCCTGGAGCAGCCACCACTCCCTGTCAGGCTGATCCTCTGCCACAAGGGTGAGGCTGGCAGGCAGCTCCTCTGCCTACCATCTTTCTCAGAGCTGGTCCTAAGACAGGAGCAACTTAGGCCTGGGGGAGGAGGCTCTGAGCTCTAGTCAGTGTGGGATGGGCCCCTTTTGATATGTAGGGTGCTTGCCAGAGGTGGATTCCCAGGCTGGAATGGGGGATTTCCATTTGTAATATCCTCCTTTGGATAGTGAAGGCAAAAATAAGAGGAGATGCTCTTCCCAGTCTGCCTGCTACTCTGGAGTCAAAAAGGTCACAGGGTGCAGGGGGAACCAAGAGTTTCAGCCTGAGGAGTGGTGAGAACAGCCTCCTGCTCCAGAAAAGGGGCAGCCCCCCACCTCCCTCAGTTCTCAGACCCTACCTACAGTCACCAGCACAGACTCTGCACACACTGACCTCAGGCAGCTCACCTATTGCGGTTGAACTGGATGGCAAAGTCAGTCATGACCTGCAGGGCCTTGTTAGTTAGCTGCAGATCCATGGAGATGGAGCCCACTTGGCGGGTGAAGGTGCCCGAGATCTCCAGCCCCTTGGCCTTCATGGCTGGAAGCCAGACCTGTGGGAAGAGGATGGGGGGCAGGCATGTGCCTCTTTTCCCAACTCAACAGCTTCCTGGAGAGTCTGTATTCTCTCTCATGATGGGGTCACCCAGGTAGAGCACATCTGCCTTTACCATTAGGGGATAACTGAGATACATGTCAGGGCAAGGAGAACAATTCTGCAGTCTACACAGGGCCACCACCCTGCTTCTTGAAGGAGCCCAGGCTGGGGAGGTGCTTGGCTCTCAAGGGCTGATGTGAGTCTTCAGAGGTTATGAAGGAAACATTTGGGAAATAGGGTTAGGGCGATGGGCCAAGGACAGAGCCGAGTGCCCATACCCAACGGCATCCTGGGCCTGGGCCAGAGCCTAAGAACCTCCTGTCACAGCCTGTCCCTGCCTTGCAGGAGGCAGGACTGGCCTTTAACTGTAGAAACTGGTCTGACCAAGGACAGAACCTAAGACGACCCCGTGCCTTGCAGGCCTTCTGCTACTTGGGTGTCCTTGTTGTTTATGTCTCCACTCAAGGGTTACCGCCTCTGGGAAGCCTGCCCCCACAGTCTTTCCCTATATTCACACCCCGAAGACATTCTGGCAGGTAACCATGAGCCTATTTGTCTGTCTCCCCTGTGCCCAGTGAGCTTTCTAAGGGGAGAGCTCTGCTTTTCTGTCTTTACACCATGGCTCAGAGCCTGGTGTAGAGCCAGTGTTCAGGGAGTGTTTGCTGAGCAAACAGCATGAGTTACAGCCCTGTCCACGAGGGACATCTGACAGCGTTATCCTGTGGACACACTAATACCTCTCAGGACATTATTCTCACTTGGACAACTCATGAGCCATCCGAGGTCAAAAGGCTCAGGTCTCACTTGACAGCTTCCCCAAGTGCATCTACTATTAGCAAAGGTCCCACCGTCTCTCAACTTGTCAGGGCCAGAATAACCATCATGTCAGGCACTACCCTCTGGCTGCACTAGTCAGGCAGCCCAAGTCCTATCAAGGCTTCCTCCTACAACTGACCTCAGGGCTACCACTTCTCTCCATCTCCACAGGCACCACCAGCACCTAAGCACCCATGAGACTTCCCCAGGTATGATAGCAGCTGCTCAGGTGGCTGCCCCATTTCCTTTCTCCCCTCTTCCCACGGCAGCTTAAGTTATCTTGTGAAATGACTTGTGCAATCTGATCATGGCACCCTGAAAAAACCCTTCCAATCCTGCAGTGGCTTCCAGCGGTGCAAACTCCACAGCCTGGTACCTAATCTTCCCTAGGCCCTGCCTACCCCGGGACCCCTCTACTTGGAAAGCACTTCCCACCTGCCCCCACTGCCCCACTTGGCTAACCCTGAGCACCCTTTGTATTCCCTGTATGAATCTGAGAGGGCAGAAATCACCCAAATTTAATTCTCAGCTGTAACTTGATGTGCAAAAGGCACGCAGAGGCTGCTGCACCTGGGCTTGGGCAAAGATCCTGCTAAAACAACTTCTGAGTCCTGCCCTTCATCAGGCCTCCATTTACTTGGCTCTCTCTGTTACCTGTGGCTGAGGGTGGGGACCTCACTGCTCTTGGTCACCATGGGTTTGTGGAGTTTAGCACAGATCCTGACAGAACTGATCCTTAATATTTACCAGATGCACTACTGAATTGGCACCACCTGCTGACTCAAGTGCTCAAGGAACTCAAAGTTCTTATACACCGAGAGCCTTGTTCCCCTTGACCAGGACAGTTAGAGAATAACAGATAATTCTAGGTAGTCACAGTGCTTTTAGGAAAGTACAGATGACCTACCTACTGCTTCCTTTTTTCTCTTTTGTTTGTTTTGAGACAGAATCTCACTATGTTGCCCTCAGTAGACTGCTGTGCCATCACAGCTCATACCAACCTCAACCTTTTGAGCTTAAGCAATTCTCCTGCCTCAGCCTCCTAAGTAGCTGGAACTACAGGTGCACGCCACAACGCCCAGCTATTTTTTGGTTGTAGTTGTCATTGTTGTTTAGCAGGCCTGGCCCAGGCTTGAACCTGCCAGCCTCAGTGTATGTGGCTGGCGCCCTGACCACTGAGCAGCAAATGCCGAGCCTCTTTTTTTCTTTTCTATCTTTAAGCTCAATTTCTTGAGAAATACCTATTGCTCCTGAAAGGAGAGCATACCCACAGCCTAGAAGCCTCTGTCCAGCCCCCATAAGCAAGGACTCCTCCTCCAGGGAGCCTGTCCTGGTTACTCCAGACATGGCAAGCTCCTTGCCTCCATTCCAGCATTCACTCTCAGGACACTCACCAGGCCCTCCACTAAGGCAAAACAGTGATGACATCTGTTAGAACAAACACACAAGCAGAGGGCAAGCTTGAAACTGGTTGGTTCCAGGCCTTATATTCCTGGTAGCTCTGCAATGCCTGGCAAGGGCTGGTACTCACAGGGCTGTGGGATTCTGCTGTTCTTGTGTCACTCAGTCCTGCCTGATATCCATGACATTGGGTTTTTAACAAGCATGGGTCAGCCTCATGCCTCGGTGCAGTGCACTATAGCATGTATCCTGTGTCCTCTTTGGTCTTGCTGATTCTTTTTTTTTTTTGAGACAGAGCCTCAAAAAAAAGAGAGCCATGGCATCACAGCTCACAGCAACCTCCAACTCCAGGGCTCAAGCGATTCTCCTGCCTCAGCCTCCCAAGTAGCTGGGACTACAGGCACCTACCACAACGCCCGGCTATTTTTTTGGTTGCAGCCATCATTGTTGTTTGGCGGCCTGGGCTGGATTCAAACCCGCCAGCTCAGGTGTATGTGGCTGGTGCCTTAACCACTTGAGCCACAGGCGCCAAGTCGGTCTTGCTGATTCTAACACACCACCACATGAAGGCAGGTGCACAGGTGGTTTTCAAAACACTTTGGGGCCATAATCACATAGCGGTTGGGAACAGAGGCTTTGGTATCAAATTCAGCCTCTGTTACTTAGCTTACCAGCAATGTGACCTAGGCAAAAGCACTCAGATTCCTCAAGTGCAAAATGTAAATAGAAGCAGCATAAGGCCACTGCCAAGAACCCAGCGGGACAGTGGCTGTGGAATGCTTGTGTGTCTCTGCATGTGCACGTGTAGCTGCTAGTAGCAGAGCTGCTGTCTGCTGTGGGCCTCTTGGGGTCCAGACCCTGCCAGTGGGGTGCTTCTAGATATTATCATTATAGTTGCAGCTGGCATACCGCAGGTAAGGCCAAGTCAGGGAGGGCAGGTGCTGGCTCAAAGCTCCCTCATCACCACAGAAAAGAGAGGCAGACACGGCCTCCTACCCAAGTTTTGTGAGGGGATCAGGGAGGAGCTCTGGTAGCTTCCTTAACACTGAAGATGCAACCCACACTGAGCTCCCCTTTGTGCCAAGCCTGCATGTTCTTGCACTTTAATTTTCAGCTTGCCTTCCCTCAGCCCCATCACCTCCTGTGTCCCTATCCTAGCACCTCCTCTTGCCCCATTGCTCTCCCACATCCTGCTATTCCTCCCTCCCAGGGAGCTCTCAGGTCCTACCTCTGTCTCCAGCTGCCAAAACACCCTTCTTGCTCAGACCACAGCAGTACTCATTCAGTCCTACCACAGAATCCTCCCTCCACCCCTTCCATGTAGCCAGAGCCATCTTTCTGAAGCACAATTTAGCCTATTTCATCATTCTGCTTAAAACCTTCCAACAGTTCCCTCTATGCTAGGATCAAAAGCAAATGTTCAGCATGGCCCTGCCAACCTCACCAGCTTCCTCCCTAATCTCTAATCTAGCCAGGAGCCTCAGAGGTGGTACTGCCTTAGATGGCACTATGGGCGTCTCCAGGTGGCACAATGTAAAGGTGCTATGTTTAGTGGGCCGGAGTCAAGGAAGATGGACATTCCTCCATGGGAACAACAGCCCCGACGATGAGCAACATTCCTGCACCCGTGGGGTATTTTCTTCATGTTTTCAATTCACACTGATATTTCCCAGCATACAACCACCATGAAAATCAAGGGAAGCCTGTTTGCTTGTTCAGAATTTTACTGGGAGTAGTCACCACTTCAGAAAGTAACAGCACCACTGGCCACACCACTCACAGTACCTGAGCTACAAACACCACCTGCAGCTGTCACAGTCACAGTCACAGTGACTCTCTACTCTGCTGCAAATACCTGACAACTTCATTACGTTTTCTGGGGTGGGCAAGTGGGTGTGCCCAAGCACTTACAACATGAAATGTATTCTTGTAGTCTCTTCCTTTTGTGACTTCTTTATATAGGAAAAGCATTTGATTTTAAAAATAAATTTTTTTTTTTTTTTTTTTTTTTAAGAGACAGAGTCTTACTTTGTCGCCCTCAGTAGAGTGCCGTGGTATCACAGCTCACAGAAACCTCCAGCTCTTGGGCTTAGGTGATTCTCTTGCCTCAGCCTCCTGAGTAGTTGGGACTACAGGCGCCTGCTATAATACCTGGCTATTTTTCGTTGCAGTTAGACTGGCGCCAGGTTTGAACCTGCCACCCTCAGTATATGGGGCCAGTGCCTTACCCACTGAGCCACAGGTGCCGCCCTAAAAATAATATTTTATTTTTACTTCTGTTGAGACAGAGTCTCACTATGTTGCCCTCGGTAGAGTGCCATGGCATCAAAGCTCACAGTAACCTCCAACTCTTAGGCTTAAGCGATTCTCTTGCCTCAGACTCCCATGCAGCTGGGACTACAGGTGCCCGCCACAAGGCCCAGCTATTTTTTGTTGCAGTTGTTGTTGTTTAGCTGGCCTGGGGCAGATTCAAATTTGCCAGCCTTGGTATATGTGGCTGGTGCCATAACCACTGTACTATGGGTGCTGAGTCAATTTTTTTTTGTTGTTGTTGAGACAGAGTCTCACTAAGTCACCCTTGGTAGAGTGCCGTAGCATCACAGCTCACAGCAACCTCAAACTTTCGGGCTTGATCGATTCTCTTGCTTCAGCCTCCCAAGTAGCTAGGACTATAGGCGCCCACCACAACACCTGGCCATTTTTTTATTATAGTTGTCGTTGTTTAGGAGCTCCGGTGCATGTGGCTGACCCCTAACCACTGAACTATGGTTGCCAAGCCCTTTTTTAAGTTTTTGAGACAGGTTCTTACTCTGTCACTCCAAATCCCAGGCTCAAGTGATCCTCCTGCTTCAATGTCCTGAATAGCTGGGACTACAGGCACATGCTGCCATGCCTGGCTAAACATCTGATTATTTTTGAAATTAGATGTGTAGGTAGGTTACACAATCCACCAATGTCATTTAAGGAAAGAAGGACATTGTAAAATGTCTATTCTGACAAAGTGGCTCTGCCTCTGACAGCACTAAGAATTACTGCTCCTACTTCACAGGTCCTCTGCTGATTCCTTGACAGAGGGTCTGAGCACTCTAGGCCTTGTCACAGGCTGTTCCTTTGGCCTTCCCTCTCCTGACTACAGGCCTGCACTCCTAAGTCCCCACCCTTGGGGAAGTCTTCCTGGACCCTCTGCCAAACCAGACTTTCCCTGCTTCCTTGGTACTCCCATGGCCCCTAGCTTTCCTCATTAACACTGGCCTGAGCTGGTTCTACAGGACGAGAACGTACATATCAGTCTATAACCTCTCTGCTCCTGCCTAGAGAGAAGGCAAGTGACTTACTGCTTTGGGGGCCACATATGATCCTGACAGGGTGCCCACACCACTGGTCAGGTCGAAGAGGTCACTCAGGCCACTGCTGATAGGTGCTCCTAGGCTGGCTGGCACTGCTGCTGCTGGGGGTGCCACAAAGTTGGGGCCCCCAATCTGGAAAGGAAGAGAAAGGGTCAGAGGCCGGAATCAGAGGCCTGGGATGAGCAGAGCCATCTGGCTCTTCAGAAAACAGTGGGGGTCTGGGGTGGGCCAGCCTCCATATTAACTCTATGTTGCAGAAGGGAGACAGTGAGAAGGGTGGAGAAGAGAGGGTGGAAAGCCCTCTTGTGCACTGCAAGCCTTAAGCCTTACGGGTGACCTCTGGGAAAGGGCTGGGAACACTCCTAAACTAACATTCCACCCATGGATAAAAGAGGGACCCAAGACATGCGAGGTGGGGAAGTGCTAAGCAGATGAGAGCTTTCCCTCTAGTATGTCAGAGAGAGTCTTGGGGACTGAAGAGGACTGGCGATCCTCAGGGATGACAAGGCAATCTGACATGGGGTGGCAAAGACAGGGCAAAGAATTCACGGATATGGGGGCCCAGGGCTGCCGGATGCCAAGTGGTCAAAGCAGAGGCTGCCAGTACACTGGACCAAGGGCTGCAGCATAGCAAGGAGGGACTGCTTTCACTTCCACCTGTGGGACACTGGGCCAGCACTCTAGGGAGGGGCAGGGACGAAGGGTAGGTGACACAAGGGTTGAACCATACCCCTTCAGGCTCATCCCCCATCTCCAAGCAGAAGCAGGCAGGATGAAGAGAACAGGCAGCAACATGCAGAGAGAAAAGCCAGGAAAGATATAGAGAGACAAGAAAGATAAAGGGAAAGAGGGAGATGATTAGTCAACTGCTGCTCTGTCCCTAGAAGTTTGGTATAAGGCTATGCCGCAGACTACAAGAGGCCTAGACCCCCATCTCTGTGAAAGGCACTACCCCAAGGCTTCATCCCGCCACCCTTATGTCCTATACCATGGTCATTCCCACCCTTCCCCTGGCACTGGTTGCCAGCCACCTGCCCTTGTGAGGCAACTTTGGGACCTATGCCAAGCATGGCCCCGTGAAAGGGGCAGCTTCCCTTTTTACCTGGCCCTACCAGCTGTCTAAAGAAGCCCCAGGGCAATACCAGTCCTATCTCATCACTCTCCTCTCTATAAGGGAAGAGGGAATTCTATCCCTGACCTCCCATGGCCCTTTCTCAGCCCTGGCTAGCTTGCTATCCCCAGTTGGTACAGCATTACAGGTAAGTAGATACATGTCTGGTTCCTGAAAGCCAGAACATCCCAGTCTCACCAGGCAGAGATGATTGTGGGTAGAGCCAGAATCAGAGGAAAAGGCTAGGATTGGCCTTCCTCTGCCCTAGGTCTGCTGGGACTCAAAGGTTTAACAAGGGAGTTGAATACTGTCTGTGCTACTCAGTGGCTATGCTGTCTTGCGGAGAAATTGATCTCTTTAAGCCTAAGTTTTGTCATCTATAAGTAGGAAGCTACAAAACCACCATCGAGGGAAGATGGTAAGGACTCAACATAATATACCCAAGGCACTTGGCTAGTGTCTGGCACAGAGGAGCATTCAATGATTGCTCCTTTCAAGATCATTACCAACATCATGTAGAGGTGGTCTAAGACATACCAGGCTGTCAAGACCACCGCCAAGAAGGTCCACAGCTCCCATCTGTACTGAGGTGGTGGCCAGGGGTGGACCGCTCACCGGGGGACCAAGGTCCAGGTTGAGGAGATCGCCTAGCAGGTCACCCTGGGCGGGGATGACATCTGGCTGCTCACCAGGGGGTACTCCCCCAGGGGCTGTCTCAGGGCTCTCTGTGCTCTCGCTCCTGCCAGGACATGGAAGAGAGAGAGTGAGCAGGCCAGTAGGGTGGGAGCATTAGGATGTTTTAGGGAGGTCAAAGACTTTAGTCTCCACAATCCTCTCCTCACAGTCCCCCAAAGCAGCCCATGACCCCACTCCCTCCCAAACCCCATGTCTGATCCATGCTGAGGCTCTCCATGGCCATGAATGAAGGGAGAGGGCTTATCTCTTTCTATCCCCAGGGAATGTGCCTCCAGGACAAACCAGCCACCTGAGAGTAGCAAAGGAGGCAAGAACAGGGCTCTGGAACAAGACAGAAGTGGGCCTGAATCCTAGCTCTGCTAGCTGTGGAGCCCCAGACCAGTCATTCAGACTCTCTGCGTCCACTGGCCCCATCTGTCAAATGGGGACATTTTCTTTCAGAGCTGCTATAAAGATCAAATGAAGTCATCTAGCGAACACCTTGTGTGTAGTAAGCATTTGATAAAGGTTGCTAGAGTCATAGTTTTCCTTAGACTCAGGACTTGCCAGAGGACATCACATCAGGCCTTAGAGGGAAGCAGGTGCAGATGCTCAGGCCCATGACTGGCCAATTTCACTCACGAGGCAGTGCGGGGTGGCAGGCTCTTGTGTACAACGCCACGGCCCCCCTCCACAAAGGCACTGGGTGGCTTATGGTAGACGGATGCCAGTGTGCCTATATAGCAGATGAGCTCATCTAGTAGTGTGGGCTCAATGAGGTCTGTCTCTTCAGAGATGAGTGGCTTCTCAGCCAACACCACCTCCTTGGCTGCCACTGGGTCTGTGGAGAGCAGGCGCCAGTAGATGTAGCCACGATCCCGCAGGTCTGGGTTGTCTGAGTCCTGGAAGGGGAAGGATGATGAGAATCCCATGAAACTCAGAGCAGAGTAATCAGGTGATAGGGAAGAAAGGAGACCCTCCTATAATCCCATGATCTAGGCCTGGCTGACAATAGCAATACTCACTACATAAGCCTGTTCCTAAACCACTTAAATGGACATGTCCCAGAGCTGGGATTCATTCCCCAAGGTATTCTACCATTCATACCTGGTCCTGTCTCCTTTCCTGACTGCCCCCAGTGGCCCACTCTCCCTGACCACATGAACCCTTTGCTTCCCACAAACTCCCCCCTTCTTTCTAATCTATGTCAACTTTACCACTAACCCCACTCCATTTTTATTTGTATGACTCAAAGCTCCCTGAAGGCAGGGAACTTCAATTACTCTAGGGCCAAATTCCCAAAGATGCCAATCTTAAGGGTAGGACTGGCTTTAACATCTGGATTCTTGGACCAAAGCTCCCCCTGAAGGAGTAAAGCCTTCACCAGACACAGTGGGGAGTTAGAGCACCCACCTGAGTGGCCAAACTGAGGACCTGCTGCACGAGCTCCTGGGTCTCTGTTGGCTTCTTCAGAAAGAGTTTCACGATGGCTGTCAGCAGCTGCAGCTGGACCTGCAGGGAGACAGACAAGTGCCGAGGAGGAAAAGTGCTGGCTTCACATGGGGGCAGTGGGATGATAGCCTTCAAGTGAAGGTTTGAAGAAGAAAAGGATGTTCAAAGTCTCTGGAAGCCAAAGATAGCTCTTCTAGATTTGGGACTGGCCGTGGCACACAGGCTAAGGCCAAGAGAAAACGTTGCTGCTTCTGGATGGCCCAGCCCTTGGCATTACTCTGTCAGAAAGGAGCAGACCCAGGCAGGCTAGGGGCTGATGCTCAGCCTTAGAGTCCAAGCAGCCCATCAGAGGTTTAAGTCCCACTGCACCATGCACACTCTCATGTATATGCTGCTGCTGCTTTTTTTTGTTTGTTTTTTAGAGACAGAGTCTTACTTTATCACCCTCAGTAGAGTGGTGTGGTATCACAGCTCACAGCAACCTCCAATTCCAGGGCTTAAGCAATTCTCTTGCCTCAGCCTCTGACTAGCTGGGTCTACAGGTGCCCGCCACAATGCCTGGCTATTTTTTGTTGTGGTTTGGCTGTGGCCGGGACCGAACCTGCCACCCTTGGTATATGAGCCACAGGTGCCGCCTGCTTCTTAAAGGGACCATCTGTTAATGGTAACAATGCCATCAGGGCCCTGAGGGACAAGCCAGCATGGCCCACAGAGCCAGCGTACCATTGAGAAGCTACACATCTTCCGCCCGGCCTTCCACCTGGCCCACTATTCATCTGGACATGCCTCTTGCCCTCTGAGCCTAGTCAATACTCCCTCACCCTTGAGCTTTCATGGTGCTAACCCATCCCAGGCTTCTGTAGCCTGCTCCACCCACTGTCTTCATCAGCACTCCCAACTGCTGGCTGTCCTGAGCCAGTGGTTCCTTGTGGGCCAGGAGCCCACAGGCTGTGCCAGGGATAGGTCTGAGTCAGGAGGATGAGGGAGTGTCCTGGGCCTGTCCAACAGAGCGGAGGGGATGTGGTCTGTTTCTGTGGTTAAGCAATCCAGAGTCCTTGCAATTTGGTCACATGTGGGCAAATGGCAAGGGAGCAATAGCAATGCCTATTTTCAAGGCAAGAGACAACCTAGAATCTAGCTTTCAGACCTTGTTCCACCCTCTGGCTGGGGGCAGCTGTGGGAAGTAATTTATTCCCAGTCTATGAAGGAGAGGTGAAGCCTCTTTCAGGCTTTTAAAATGGCAATTTATGGTTGGGTGTGGCAGTTCATGCCTGTAATCCTAGCACTCTGGAAGGCGGGTGGGTTGCTTGAGCTCAGGTGTTTGAGGTTGCTATGAGCTATGATGCCATGGCATTCCACCCAGGGCAACAGAGTGAAACTCTATTTTCAAAAACAACAACAACAATCCCCCCAAAATGGCAACTTATGGCAGCTTGCTTGGAACCAGAGTCAAACGGCCCCTCATTTGAACTCTGATCCTATCACTTCCAATAGGAGTGATCTCGGACAAGTCACTTAATTTCTCTGATTGGTTTCCTCATCTATAAAATGGGAATAACATCTCATAGGGTTAATGTGAGGAGTCAAGGAGAAAACAAATGTGAAAAAGCTACTGTGCATTCTGATTACTGCACAACAGCTATCATGATGGTAGTCATTATCACCATTACCATTATATAGGGACTCTTTCCAAGTTCTCCCCAACCCAGGAGTGGGCTGCCTGGAATTGCTCATCACTGTCAGATTCGCTGTGCTCCCCCTGAGGTGTGCCTCAGGTTCTACTGCCAGAGGATGCTCTAGCTACGAGCCCAGGGCCCTGACTCAGCAACCTGCCCAGCCCCCCCAACATACTAATGTCAGTCTGCACACACAGGGCAGCTCTCCTGCAATGACACCACTGTCCCCGCCATCCAGACAGGATGGGACAGCAAGACAGGACTTTCTGAGCTCCCTACCCCTGGCTAGTGAGGCCCAGGAGCCAAGGATGAGGAGGTTCCAGGAGACAATCTAAAATGAGTTTAAACTGTCAAGCACTAAACAAGCTACTTAATTAATGCCCTCCCCCCTCCCCCCACTACCACCCAGCTATTGTCTACTGCGCTCTGGAGTGGGCACTTTGTATACAGTTCTAACAATCTTTGCAGTAACCCTGTACTGGAGTCAAGACAGGTTTAGCAAGTTTAAGTTTAAATGCTCCAGGCCACACAAGAAGGGAAGATTCAAACTTCAGACCCTGCTTTTTTTCAAGACACTAGGCTTCTAGCTCAATTCTCCCTGTCTAGCTTCTCTCATCCTGGCTCCTCCCACAGACTTAGCTGAGCGGGAAGAGGCTGCAAAAGATTGACTCTAATACATGGGCAGAAACATACCCCTACAGGACATCCTCTGCAGTAACCCAAGCAGGACTTGATTGCAGGAACAGATACCATCAGAGACTGGGCTGTGCTTCCCAGAGACAAGAAAGAAGAGGCTAGTATTGGAAGTGAAGGCAGCCTGCAGGTAGATGCAATGGGAATGGGTGGCAGTGGGAATTATTACTACAATTTTGTGATGGGCATCTGTTGTTTTTGCTCACCCAGCATCTATTCTGTCTTTTGGGAACAGAAGCACTGGCCTTCCTCCAGAGACTCAGAGACCCTTCTTTCTGTCCCTTTCAATTCACACAGGCTGGGATCAGTGCCTGAGAGAGGAGGCCAATCATAGTCACAGTGACTGGCTCAGAATAAAGCAAATACCGTATATACTCGAGTATAAGCCAACCCGAGTATAAGCCGACCCCCTTAATTCTACCCTAAAAACTGGGAAAACTTAGTGACTCGAGTATAAGCCGAGGTGGAAAATGCAGCAGCCACTGGTAAATTTCAAAAATAAAAATATATACCCAAAACAATTACAATAATTG
>CAUYPK010017692.1:0-138426 GCA_963574355.1 Loris lydekkerianus | reverse complement strand
GAGAGGGGGATGTGTGGCTCCCAGGCTGGGTGAGGGTTGGAGAGGGGGGTGTGTGTCTCCCAGGCTGGGTGAGGGTTGGAGAGTGGGGGATGTGGTTCCCAGGCTGGGTGAGGGTTGGAGAGGGGGGTGTGTGGCTACCAGGCTGGGTGAGGGTTGGAGAGGGGGGTGTGTGTCTCCCAGGCTGGGTGAGGGTTGGAGAGTGGGGGATGTGGTTCCCAGGCTGGGTGAGGGTTGGAGAGGGGGATGTGTGTCTCCCAGGCAGGGTGAGGGTTGAAGAGTAGGGGATGTGGCTCCCAGGCTGGGTGAGAGTTGGAGAGGGCGGGGATGTGGCTCCCAGCTGGGTGGGGTTGGTTGCATGCCCTTCCTTTATTCTGTATCTCAGACTCACATCAAGGTGTTTTGCTTATATCAAATGGTAATAGGTGTTTTTTTTTCTTCTACACAATTTTTTTTTTTTTAATTTCAAAATGTTACGGGGGTACAAATGTTTTTGGTTACACGAATCACTTTTATAATGCTTGAGTCAGCACTGGTAAGTGTACCCTTCACCCAGACACTCTTTATTGTATCTGTCAGGTAGGTTTTCCTCTCCCCTCCTCCCCCTCCCCCAGGCTTGACCCCCACTGACTGCTCATCAGTTAGCTCCAGTTTAATAGCAAGTGAGGTTTGTTTTTCCATTCCATTCTTCCCTCAGTTCCATTCAAATTATTGCAAAAGGCATTGTTTCATCCTTTCTTATGACTAGTACACGGGTCACTATGAAAATTTTGAGACAGACTATGTTGTGGTCCTTATTTCACTTCCAAGAAACACAATTCACAGCATCCTTTCTGATTCATGTTTGCAAGCTTCAAGTTGCTGGGCTTATTGGTATTGCTGGGAAAGCTTCATGTGTTTCCATCCATACAGATTATACATTTCTTGATTTTTGTGTATCTCAAGACTTTCATAATGACCCCTGGCATACACATACCACATTTTGTCAATCCACTTAAGTACATCACTTTAAACTTTGGGGGAAACCTCCTCAAGGCTTATATAGTCCAAATGGTAATGCATCTGGCTCCTGACCCCAAAAGGAGGGGACCCCAGCAGTCTCTGCTTTCTGGAAGTGGGACTCCACCCCCAGACAGGCACTGCAGGTCCCCTGCAAAGGCCTGGGACCACTCCCCACCCTGGGAAGGGCTAGAGACCTGCTCAGGGTCTCAGGGCAGTTCTCCCAAGTTCCCCCAGGCAGACTGACTCCAGAGTCTTCCTTTGCAGACTCGAACTGCTGTCCCTGTCCTGCCCTTGGGGCCTGGGAAGCCACCCCACTTCAGTTCTCTCATCTCAAGCCTCCTCATTCACCCCCTGTCTGGGACTCTAAAGCCACTTCCCCACCCTGTTAGGGTCTGTCTCCTTCCTGTGTCCTCAGAGGGCTACAATTAGTGTCCCTGACTTTATTTATCCTCCCAAGGACTTTAAGAGGAGTTTCTAGCCCCTCTCTTGTATACTGGGGTGGGGCACCCTCAGCTCTCCAGCAGCACCTTGCTACACAGTGCTGTCAGCGTGCATTCCTCAGGGGTTGTCCCAGTCACCAGCTGTGCCTGCACCTACTTCTCATCGAGCTGCTGACTCTGCAATCTACAAACAGGGTGGCATTAAGTTCATGTGTGACACTTTAAGAAAAGGGTGTGCCTCTCTTCCTGTCATGTCCCAGGTTCCCAGCTCTTGTCCCCAGACAGGTGGCACTTGCCAACTGCTCACATGCACAGCACACACTCTGCACTGTGTAACACACACAGGATAAAGTATGTCAGACACATGCTTCTGCTTATTGTTAAAAGTCTTAATATGCCTTGTAGACAGCTCAGATCAGTATATAAAGAACTGCTTCTTCATTTTACTGGCTGTCAGGAGGAGCTGTGGTCCGACTAACAGTTTCCTATCGGGTGTTTTCTGACCCTTTGTCCTTCCCAGTGGTACTGGAATAATAGCATTGTCCAAATATCTTTTCTCACACCTGTGAGTATGTGCCTGGGTAAAAGTCCTAGAAGTGGCATTCACGCTCTTTTTAATCCTCACACAAACCCTGCAAGGTCATTATCACACCCATTTTAGAGATGAGAGAATAAAGGCTCAGACCTAGCACGGTTTATTAGCAGAGCCTGGATTCTGGGGAGGGCACGGAGAACTCCCAGGTTGAGGTGGCCGTTATGGTCATTCCCCTCATTAAAGTTCCTGTGGCTGCTGCAGGTCTTGCAGAGGGAGGCCACATTGAGTTGAGCTCTAGTAGAGGCCCGTGGACAGGCCTGGTGCCTCATTGGTGTAGGGGTGCTCAGAATCTGCTGGAGGGGGGCCCAGTCTGGGGGCACCTTGTCTGGGGAAGCGGTGGTTCAGTAACTTGAGTTCCCAGAGGTAGCACAGTGGAGACGGTGGTGGTGGGGGGCTGGATGGTTGTGTAAAATCTGGAGCACCAAGCCTAAGAAAGTCACACAGAGCTGCAGCTGGCCCTCAGGAGTCCTGCTAGCTGCAGCCAGTGAGGTCCCAAGAAGGGACACCTCTGGGAGGGCTCCAGACAAGACCTGCTCCCACAGGCCTGTCCTGATCCTCCCACATGGGGCCAAGACGCCACATAGAACCCCTGACTCTGCAGGCAGCCTGAAGGCCCTGAGAGCACACTCCAGCCTCCACACTGCTCATACAGCCCTAGCCGGTGGCCGGGGCTGTGCTCCACAGTCCTTGCCATCCACCAAGCAAGCTCATTTCCAGTGCCTGCCAGAGGCAGCTGTCCTGCCCCCTGCTTGATGAGGCCACTTCTGTCCCTGAGCCTGCCCTCTCCCCGCCTCCTCTCCTTCCAGCCCTCTTCCCTAACAGTGAAGCTCAGGCCTGAGCAGGCCACTGCAGTTTTGGTGACTCCATGGTCCCTCAGGTCTGTGCTGTCCGTCAGTGACCTGCCACTGCCTATTCCATAGCCATCCTGAAAAGCAGCCCCCACAGTCTCCAGGTGGGACTTCATTCCCTCTCCTTCATGACGTTTGTGCAGCAGTTCACTGCCTGGAGCATCTCCTGGGAATGGCCACTGGGATTTAGCACCCCCTTTTTCTGCCTCAGTCTCCTCAGTTTCAGCATGGGGCATGTGAGAGGATGACATGAACTTCTGTGTGCCAGTCTGGGAGAGACAAAGGCCAGGTGAAGGACGGTGTGCATGTGGCCAGGGTGGGCAGGGTGACCATCAGACCCTGGGCCTGCCTCAGGGAGGAACTTACCCTCGAACTGGGATGGACCGCGTGGGCACCAGCCTCTTCTGCAGGGGCAGCTGCTCCCTGGCCAGGCTGCTTGTGGCCTCCCAGTTTTGCAGGGCCTCGGGGCTGGGCTCCGTCAGCCAAGATAGCCTGCAGTGCCATTGGGAGTATCAGGGTGGCTGCAGCCTCCAGCTCCCGGAGTAGCTCTCCTTCACCTGGAGCTTTCTCTCCGGCAGGCACTGCTCGGTGTGCCTTACAGCCGCCACCCCCCACGTCAGCTCACACGCGTGCTGAGGGAGGTCGAGTTACCCACACTCGGACTCCCAAGCTTTAGCCTCCCCAGCTTTTACTGCTGCTCTGTGCAACGCGTACCTGTTACTCAGCCTCCCATGACAGTGTCTGTAGTGTGGAGGTCACCATCTGGGTGTGTCAGGGCCAGGACAAGGACAGGAGCCACCCTTGTGGAGGCCACCAGCTCCATATTCTCCCTAGCCTGACCGTGCACAGGACATCTCCCCACATGGGCCCTGTGAGCAGCCCTGTGGAGCACTCCTTGCCCACCTCTGGGCACAAAGCCCACGTGAGGCATGGGGGGTGAGCACTGGGCACCAAGCTGAGCTCCGGAAGAGCTGAGACTCATGCTCTCCTGGGTGGGATCCAGGGGCTCTGTGCCTGTGGTGTTGCTCATGTGGTGGTCGTGTTTTCCTTGTATTCATCTTGCCTGTTTGGGGTGGTGGCTTCCTGGTATGTGAAGCACCCCTTCGAGGCTTTACCCAGGCCCCCTTTGGTTGTCTATCTGTTTCTGCAGGTTGGATCCGCAGGAGCAATACAAACAACTGACACCTGCCAGGCCGAGTCTGACACCCCTGGGGCGTGGCAGGAGTCTGTGACTGTGCTCCCCAGATGATTGCAGGGAAGAGCAGCTGGCCTAGCTCTGGGATAGCCCTCAGCTCAGGCTGCAGCAGGGGTGGAGGGGTGGCCCCAGGCCAGCAGCAGAGCTTAGGCTGCTCAGTGTGCTCCCTGTGGACAAGAGACCCCTAGCCCCAGCCGTGCACAGCACCCTGCAGATCCTGTGTGGAGGGGATCCTCCTCCCAGGGGGGAGGCAGGGCTTGGCACCCCGGGCCCCGCATATCTCGTACCTGTATGGAAACATGTTGGCAAATTTCTCCTGGGCCTTGCTCCTACTCTTCTTACTCTGGTGAGATTTTTTATGGGTCCCTGAGGCCATCATAGAGAGCCTCTCAGCCAGGGATGGCTAGGAGACAAGAGGAGGAGCAGATGGCAGATTGACAGAGGGGCCCAGTGGGGCTGGGGGTGCCTGCCCACCCACGCATGCTCTGCCTAACCACCCTGTGTACCCGTCAGGCAGTCTCAAGTGTGCACCCATGTAGCTTTCTGTAGCCACCATAATCAAGCTCCTCAGTGGAACCCCCTCATGCTACCCCTCCACTGCCACACCTGCCCTCTGCCCCATCCCTGAGCCCTGGCAGCCACCTGTCTGTTTGCTACAATCTCTAGTCATTTCACAAATAACTATGGATGGAATCACATACTGCGTGTCTTTCTGAGACTGTCTGCTTCCCTTTGTGGTTTTGTTGAGATCCATTTGCGCTTTTTCAGTAGTTTGTTCCTTTTTACTACCGAGTGGCATCCCGGGTTGTTTCGGTCTGTTTAAACTCTACCCATTGAAGGACACTTAGGTAATTTGCAGTTTGGAGCAATTATGAATAAAGCTGTTATTAATTACCCATATCCAAGTTTCTACATGAAAATAAGTCTTCATTTCCCTGGAATATATATACCTCAGGGTGCAACTGCTGGGACATGTGGTAAGTCCATTTCTAGATTTAAAAGGAATTGCTGGAAGATTTTCCAGAGTGGCTGGACCATTTTCAGACCCCCAGTAGCATACAGGATTTTTAAAATCTAAATCTGCTTAGATTGGCATTGAGACTGCTGAAGTTCAGATCTGACCACTGGGGTCTCATTGCCACCGTGTGGCCTGCCTCTTGCTCACCAAAGGCTTATGCTGATGTATTTTCACAGTATTCTAAATGGCTGCTATGCCCTGGACATGTGACATGGGAACTTGTGACATTGCTGCCTGCCTGCCAGCACCTTGCTTCACATGTGGTCCCCTGAGCTGATGGTGAAGGCCCAGGCAGGGAGGGGATAGGATCCTGGTGGGGCAAGGGGTGAGTCGCGGGCCAATGGGACTAGGTCCTTTTGCCCGAGTCTGGGTGGGAACGGAGTGGAGGCTCTTTCTCTTGGCATCAGCACCATCCAGTAGAACTTTCTGAGACAATGGAAATGTTCTGGAAATGTTCTATGTCTGTGCTGTCTGAGAAGGTAGCTGCTAGCTATACATGCTTGTTGGCTGAGTATGACTGTGGGACTGAATATCTTAAATTTGATTTAGTTCTATGGAGAACATGGCCAGCTCTGTGTGTCCTACCATATTGGGCAGCACAGCCCTGGCCTCTGGGCCTGGAAGGCATCTGCTGCTGCCCGGCTTTGAACTCAGAGGCCAGAATTCACCAGGACCCTTTGCTGGGAACTAGGTCTGCTCCTGCCCTTTCTCAGGAAGGCAGCCCTCTGGTTGTGATGACCTCAGAAGCGTAGCTGCCTGGCTGTTGGGTTTCTCAGCTGACCTAGTGCTGAAGACACATAGCCTGCCTGCGCAGGGGGACACAGCTGACTTTGGGGCCATTGTGGCCAGGAAAGTGCAGCTGCAGGCCCCAGTGTGGTGGTCACTCTAGGGCCACCGCTCAGGCTCATCAACCACAAAACCCCTACCAGGTACCTCTGCCTCTTGATCCATGGCCATGCCCCTCCAGAGTGGCACCTGCCTTATCTCTGAAGGATCCCCAACCCCAATTTACCCCTTGGGAGCCTCTCAATGGGAAGTGTCATCCACCGTTTGCTTTGCAGGAGCTGGCATGTGGCCACAAGGAATGTCCTCCCTAATATCTGGTGGGGCCATCAGGACAGCACAGCTCACAGGCTTGCTGGCCCCAGCACACCCCTGCCCCATCTCACCTAATGCTCCTTGGAAGGTCCCTCAGCCTGGAGCTCAGCCTTGAGCTCCCTCTGGATGCACCTTTCCACCCGCTGGGAGCAGGGCGGCCCTTGTCAAGAGCCAACAGAGGCTAAGATTTATGGCACATGCTGTCAGGGACCCATGTGCTTCCCTTGGCCTTCACTGTACTCCTGGAGACTGGGGCTTGACAGTCTGCCTGAGCGCTCCCTCTGGCTGCAGAAACATGCTAGGCTGATGCACAGGGCACAGCAGAGGTTCCAGAAGCAGCCCTTCACCAGCAGAGGGCAGGGAGTGGTAGTAAATCCCCCAGTTCCCTCACCTCCTGGGAGGAAGCTCTGAGCTGTGTGCATCACCCAGAGAACCCCTGAGAGTGGGCTGAGTTGGCTGGAGGTGATGACACACCTTGGAGTCTCTCCCCTTTCCGCCTCATGTCCCACTCCCTCTCCGTGGTGCAGCTCCTATGTTCCCTGTCTGTACTTGTACCCCTGTCCCAGGTCTGCTTCTGTAGAACTCAGACCCCACAGGTGGCTGCTGCCAGCAATTGACATGAGTGTTTGAACTTGGTAGCATGGGGGTTGAGATGAGGGTCTCCCCAGCTCGTCTCTCTGACTGCCCCTTACACACAGGTTCACACTCACAACACAAACTCTCACACACTCACAGACTCTCACCCAGACTCACATTCACACTCGCAGACTCACACTCACAGACTCACACTCACAGACTCTCAATCACACTCTCATTCACACTCCCAGACTCACACTTGCAGACTCTCAAACACACTCACACTTGCAGGCTCAAACTTACAGACTCTCACACTCACACTCTCACTCAAAGATTCACACACACTCTCACACACTCGCAGACTCACAATCACAGACTCTCACACTCGCAGACTCTCACATTCACACTTGCAGACTCTCACACACTCATAGACTCTCAATCACACTCTAAAACTCACAGACTCTCACACTCAGACTCTCACACTCACAGACTCAATCACACTTGCAGACTCACATTCACAGACACACACACCATAGAGTCTCACATTCAGACTCACACAGACTTCCTTACACTTGCAGACTCAGACTCAAACTTGTAGACTCTTACACACGCACAGACTCTCACACAATCACACTCTCACTCATACTCACAGACACACACTCACAGACTCACACATGCACAGACACTCACACACTCACACTCAGACTCTCCCTCACACTCGCAGACTCGCACACTCAGACTCATACTCTCACATTCACACACTCTCAATCACACTCACACACTCTCACACTCGCACTCTCATACACATGCTCACAGACTCTCCCACTCACAGACTCTTAAACTTGCAGACTCTCAATCACACTCGTGGACTCACTCATATTCACACTTGCAGACTCTCACACTTTCAGACTCTCAGTCGCAGATTCTCACACATTCACAGACTCTCACTCATACACTTGCAGACTCTCACACTTAGTCACACATTCACAGACTCTCACCCTCACAGACTCTCACACAGACTTAGTCAGACACACTCACAGACACACTCACAGACTCACACTCACAGACTCTTGCACTCTTAGTCACACTCACCCACACTCACAGACACACTCACAGACTCTCACACTCAGACTCACAGACTCTTACACACACACTCTACACTCACAGACTCACACTCGCAGACACACACTCAGACTCTCAAACTCACACTTGCATTTTCACACTCACAGACTCTCCCTCACACTCATACTCACAGACTCTCACACACTTGCAGACTCTTACACACTCACACAGACTCTCAACCACACTCTCACACTCACAGACACTCACACTTGCAGGCTCTCACACTCATACTCATAACAGACTTTCACTCACACTCACATTCACTCACACTCACACCCAGACTCTCACTCATGCTCACACTCACAGACTCGTACACATCATACAGACTCTCACACTCACCCAGACTCTCACTCATGCTCACACTCACTCACACACAGACTTGCACTTGCTCAAATTTACACACAAATTCTCACACTCCTGCTCACTCACACACACTTACACTTGCTCACACTCAGACTCACACACAGATTCACATCCACAGACTTCCAGAAGCCTTGGTCTTGGTCTGTGTCCAGTGTCCAGACTCTCATCTAGGGTCCCAGGGCCAGTCTACACCTGGAGCAGGCAGCTTCACCCTGGCCAGAACAGGTACCCCTCTGCTTAAGGCATGGTTTGCACTAGCCCCTATAGCCCCTTGTGGGGACAACTGGGCAGCATGACACATTATCAGAGTTACCACTGAGAAGCCTTGCCTGAGGTCCACTAGCCTTCTGAGGACCCCAGGATCCCAGCCCTGGGGATGTTTGCCTGTGTTCCCCAGTAGCTACTTCTCAGAAGTCAATGGGTCTTTATCATGAAATGTGCTATTAGGCAGAACTGGCTCTAGGAATGGAAAGGAGATGAGAAGTGCATTCTAGCATGGGGGAAGTCTCTGCCTTGGACCAGGGAGTGCAGGGCCCCCAGGTCAGACAGAGGAGAACATAGGGAAAGCTCACTCTGCCACTGAGTCAGATAAAGGAGACCAGCCAGTCTGTGCTCACCTCTGTGTGTGAGCATGTGAGAATGTGTGTGTCCATGTGTGGGCATGTGTGAGAGTAGACGTCTGTTTGTAATTCTGCACGTGAGTCTGTAGATGTGTGAGTATAAGTCTGAGCGAGTCTGTGTGTGTGTATATCTGTGTGAGTGTGAGTCTGTGTGTGTGAGCATGAATGTGAGTCTGTGTGTTTGTGTGTGAGCATGTGGGGGTTTTGTATGAGTGCATCTGTATATGTGAGTCTGTGTGTGAGCACATGTCTGTATCCATGGGTCTGTGTGTGTGCATGCGAGTCTGTGTGTGTCTGTGTATGAGTCTGAGGCTGTGAGTGTGTGAGTCTGTGTGAGTCTCTGTTCATGTGAATCTCTGTGTATGAGTGTGGTCTGTGTGTGTGAGACTATGTGTGTGTGAGTCTGTGTATGTGAATCTTTGTGTGTATGTGAGTCTAAGTCTAGGTACGTGAGTATGTAAGTCTGTGTGTGTCTGTGTCTTTGTGTGAGGCTGTGTGTGTCTGTATTTGAGTGAGTGTGTGTGTCTGTGTGAGTCTATGTGAGTCTATGAGTGTGCGAGTCTGTGTGTGTGTCTGTGTGTGAATGCCTCTGTGTGAGTCTGAGTCAATGTAAGTGTGAGTCTGTGTGTGAGTCGTGTGAGTGAATCTGTGTGTGTAAGTGTGTGAGTCTGTGTGCGTGTGAGTCCATGTGAGTCTGTATGTGAATCCATGTGTGTGTCTGTGTGCATGTGAGTCTATGTGAGTCTTTGTGTGAATCTGTGAGTCTGTGTGTGAGGCTGTGTGTTATAAGTCTGTGTGTGCATGAAAGTCAGTGTGTCAGTGTGCATGAGTCTCTCTTTATGAATCTGCATATGAATCTGTGTGAGGGACTGGCCTTCCTGTCCCTTTCCTGCCAGCCTAGATGCAAGTGAAGCTCTAGCTGGGCACTGGCTGAAATCTGCATGGCCTGGTCCCAGCCCCCGACTGCTCTGAGGACACGGAGCTCCTTTCCCCGGGCCTAAGTGCACAGTCCCACAGCCTCAGCCTGACCTCAGCCAGCCCTTTGTTCCTGGTGAGTCACTCCTCAGCCGAGGGGTCAGGGAGGGGCCCACAGCAGGACCCCAGTTGGTGGCTGTAGAGCAGTCCCTGTAGGGGGCCCCGGGGCCCCTGCTGAATGTCCATGTGCTCTGTGCATACCTCATTCATCTCTTCTACCTGAAGGACAGCACTGTCACTGCCCCCATTCTTTAGGTGAGGAAAACGAGGCTCCAGAAGGTTAATTGCTTTGTCTGCATTCCCACAGTGAATGGGGGTGAGCAATGATCAGAATGTGGGGTCTCTTTTCCTGCTCACACGGCCTCAGAGAGTCCACAACCAGGGAGGCAGCACTGCCATAGGAACCCCGGAGTGCACAGGAAGGAAGGGCCGCCCTCCTGCCCACCCTATCCCCACCTGCCTGACCCCGTAAGTCACTAGAATGACCTGCAGACTGACCCAGCTGGACCTGCGTTCCCAGGCAGGGGCCTTTGCAGAGCCCGGTGCAGCCCTCTGACAGCACAGTGCTTGCCTAGTCCATCTACGAGGCCACATTCCAAACAGACATGGGCGGTGGCTCCCTGCCACCAGTGCTCCCCAGACAGCCAGCCCCAACTCTGGCTAGGAACAACCTGGAACTGCTCCTACCCGGGGAGATGCTGGCAGGGAGGGCTCCTGTGACCCCCAAGGCTAGTTGGGCCCTGTCTGCAGTGCCTTCTGGGTAGGCTCAGTCAGATGGGGACGTCCAGGGCCGGGAGCTTCCAGCCATAAGGGAGGGTCCAAATGAACCCTCAGAGATGCAGGACACTGTAGCTGGCCTACGTGATACCAGAGGAGCTGGAGCTGGCCATGGTCCCTGACGCCACACACTGAGAACACCAGCCCCTGGCTGTGGCCGGGCAGGGTCCACAGGCTCATTGTGACATCATAAGCCCCTGAAGTTGCAGTCAGTGACACCATAGCTGCTGACCCATATGGCCTGGAATCCAGCCTAAAGTCCTGACCCAGGGAATAGCTATACAGATAGCAGCATATGGGCCAGGGTAGCTGCACTGTTAGCACCACATGCCCCAGACAGAAGTACCCACTCCTGGGTACACTCCCCCATTCAATTCTGGAAACAGAAGATACAGCCCAGAAATAGCTAGAGACTCACTGCGGCTGCACCAAAGCTTCTCTGGCTGACCGTGGCCTGAGTCCCAGAAGTAGCTCAGGAATGGTCGGGCCAAGTATTCGAGCTCCTGGAGTGTGGGGTCTGGGGCTTGGGCAAGCTGCTGCTCCACCTTCCAGTCTGGGCCCACGTGTCCTTCGCTGTGGCCTTAGGCAGCAGCTCAGCCTCTGGACCTGAGGCAGTCTCCGGGGGACTGTGACTCTTGCCTGTGTCGCAGCTCTCAGGGGGCTCTGAGTGAGCCAACCCAGGGAAGGGACTCTGGGCAGGGCCCCTACTCTGCCGTATATAAAGTAGGAACAAATCAAGAAAGAGAGAGCAAGTGAGATGTGGGGTGAGGTCTGGCCAAGCAGCCAGTGCTGCCTGCCAGGAGACTCCCAGATTCTGAAGGGAAGTGACGGGCTGTTTCCTGTGACCTAACCAGGGCTGTGCAGAAACCTGGATCTCAGGCAGCCTGCCCAAATCCTTAGGCCTAAATTTAGGTTTTTTTCCCCTGCCTCTTCTCCAGGTGAGAGGATTGTGCCAGCTTCTTAGACAATGGCTTGGAATGAACAGCAGGAAAGGGTGTACCTAGCACCATCAGAGTTGGCTGGGGCCAAGGGCATTGAGAGTTTGCCCAGGAGACTGGGGTCCCTCTGAGTTCTTACAAGGACTGAGGACATGAGAGGTGGGAATAGTCACCAGGTGGGCTGGATGAGAACATCATCTCCATCTGACTTTCCATGTGGTGGGCAATGATCCTCTCTGAGCTGAGAAGAGTGGAGACAAGAAATTTCCAAGGGCCCTTGCATAACACTGGTGTGGTGTCACAGATACTGAGGGCAGCATCCAAGAAGAGGTGGACTTGTGTGGCATCTGGGTTGTGTATCTTTCCCTTCCTTGCCAGCCTGACTGTCAAGAACTCAACACCTGAGAAGTGACCTCTGTGGCAAGAAGACAACGGGGCCAGGTGAGGCTAGCGTGAGCCAGATCTTCCAAGCTGTCAGAGAAGGTCAACAGAGGGCCCCAGGAAAGAAATGGCAAGACCAGATACACACTTTCAAGCTCTTCTCTGGTGGGAGTGTGAAGAGCACAGCAAGTGGGCCCAGAAGTAGATAGACCACAGGACAAACATAGGCCATCACTTAAGCAAGAGATGGTGGCACCTTGGCATGAAGTGGTGATGGAGGAAAACAGAGGGAAAGGTCTGGATTGGACAGCTGCTTAACAGCTAAGCTCTGCACAATCAGTAACAGGTTATGGTAGGGGCAAAGATGATGCTTGGTTTCTTGCATGCTGCTAGACATGGGTGGTTGAGTTTGAGATGCCTTTGAGACATCTAAATGGAGATGTTCCCTCACTTAAGAAGTTGTATATTTAGGTCTGAGAGTCAGATGGGTGAGATCTGGGCTTAGGAGAGCAGTTTCATTGGTACATCATGGGTGTATGGATGGCATCTGAAGACCATCCTCTGAATGGGAGAGGGTGGAAGGAGATGAGAGGCCTCAACTGGGAATTAGACTGCTCCACTATTTGCTGGTCAAGAAAAGGAGAATGCACCTGAGAAGTCAAAGTGTGTTGGGTCACCAAAGCCAGGGATGCCCTTATCTCAAGAAGCATAAAGCAATAAGCAGTGTCAGTGCTGCAGATGAGTCTGAAGAGGTAAGGATTGGGAAGTGACTCTGCTTTGGGGCTGTCTGGTTCTCCCCAGAGTTGATTCTTTGAATGGACACCAGACTGCAGGGCAAAGAGTGAGAAGGCAGGGAGCTCGCCCCTCAGGTGGCATGGCCCTTTGCCTGTGCCACACTTCCCTGAGCCACCTCCATTGCACTCCACAACTTTTCATTCATTGGTATTGGCAGGGTTTTTGTAGATTATTTGGGGTTTTTTACATACTTATTTCTGATTTGAATGCCTTCTATTTTCTTTTTCTTCAATGGCTCTGGGCAGAACTTCCAGTACTATGTTAAATTGAAGTCGGGAATGTGGGCACACTCATCTTTTTCTTCATCTTGGAGAAACTTTGATTTTTCACTATAGAGGATAGTGCTGGTGTGGGTTGTTTGTATGTAGGTTTTATATTATGGTGAGGAGTTGAGCGTTTTTATAACAAAAGAGTGTTCAATTTTGTCAATTGCTTTTCTCACATCAATAGAGGTGATGGTATAGTTTAGAGGTGATGGTATAGTTAAAACTGTGGTATAGTTTTATACAATGTGGTGTATTGCATTGATTGATTGTCTCACTATGAATTTATTCTAAAATTAAATTTTACTTGGTAATGGTATATAACACTTTTAATATAATAGTGGATTTGCTAATATTCTGTTGAGGATATTTCCATCTACATTTTTAAGGATATGGACCTCTAGTTTTCTTTTCTTGTACTATATCTGGCTTCACTATTAGGGCTATGCTGGGCCCATTGAATGAGTTAGGAAATGGTCTCACCTCTTCAATTTTCAGGAAAAGTTCAAAAAAGATTTATGTAAGTTCTTTGAATGTTTTATAGAATGCTCCAGTGAAGCCTTCTGATCTGGGGCTTTTCTTTGTTACTGATTCAATCTCTTCATCAGTTACAGATCTATTCATATTTTCTATTTCTTCCTGATTCACTTGGTAGGCTATTTTGTGTCTAGGATTTGTTCATTTCATCTAGATTACCCAATTTGTTGGCATAAATTATTCATAGCATTCTTTTAGGGTGGGGACAGGGGCTCACAGCTATAATCCTAGCACTCTGGAAGGTCAAGTCGATTGCCTGAGGTCAGGAGTTTGTGACCAGCCTGAGAAAGAGGGAGACCCCATCTCTAAAAAATTACCCAGTGTTGTGGCAGGCGCCTGTAGTCCCAGCTACTTCGGAGGCTGAGGCAAGAGAATCACTTGAGCCCACGAGTTCAATGTTGCTGTGAGACATTGCACTCTACCTGGGGCAACAAAGTGAGATTCTGTCTCAAACACACAAAAAAACAAGAAACAAAATATTCTCTTATAATCCTTTTCATTTGTGTATAATCAGGTTCCCTGGTGGTCTAGTGGGTAGGATTCAGCACTCTCATTTGTGTATAATCAGTAGTAATAGTTACCATTTTCCTTTCTGGTTTTAATAATTTGAGTCATTGTTTTTCCTTTGTCAATCTAGCGAAAGCTTTGTCAGTTTTGTTGATCATTTCAAAAAGCATCTTTTGGTTTTGTTTATTTTATCTATCGTTTTTATATTCTCTGTTTTATTTGCCTTTAATCTGTATTATTTCCTTGCTTCTGCTAGCTTTAAATTTAGTCTTTGTTTTCTAATTCCTTAAATTGTGTAGATTGTTAACTTGGGACCTTTTCTTATTTTTTTAATGTAGACATTTACAGCTATCGATTTCCATCTTAGCACTACTTTCTCTGTGTCCCATAAAATTTAGTATCTTGTGTTTCTTGTTTTAACTCAACTCAAGGCATTTTCTAAGTTCTGTTGACTCATTGGTTTTCTAAGAGTGTGTTAATAGCAACATATTGTGAATTTTCCAGTATTCTTTCTGTCAATGATTTCTAGTTATTCCTATGGGATCAGAAAATATATTTTGGATGATTTGAACCTTTTTAGATCCGTTTTCTGACCTAATATATCCTAAGGACATTCATGTACATTTGGGAAGAATGTATATGTTGCTATTGTTGAATTTAATTTTTCTGTATATATCTGCTAGGTTTAATTGCTTTATAGTGGTATTGAAATGCTCTTTTTCTTTATTCTATCTGGCTGTATCCATTATTGGAAGTTGGTTATTAAAGTCTCCAACTATTATTGTAGAACTATTTATTTCTTCCTTGGGTTTTAATAGTTTTTGCTGAATATATTTTGGGGTTTGTTGTTAGGTCCATATAGGTTTATAATAGCTATATCTTCTTGATGGATTGACCTTTCATCAATATTTAATATTGTTCTTTGTCTTTGGTAACCCATTTGACTTAAAGTCCTCTTTGTCTGAATATATCTGCATGTTTCTTTCAAGTCTGATAATTTTTTATTATCTACTTACATTAAATGTTAGGTATTAAAAAGAAGTCTGAATTTTTGGGAGATGGAACTTTTTTTTTTTTTTTACCTTGGTTCTAATAGTAGTCTTACAACTGTATTTGTCTGGATTCATAGAACTGTACACCTAAAAACTGAATTTGATTGTAAGTAAATTATGTCTCTCTTTTTTTTTAATTAAATAATACCTGTGTACATTAATGCAATCATGGGGCACCATACACTGATTTTATAGACTGTATGACACATTTTCATCTCACTGGTTAATATAGCCTTCCTGGCATTTTCTTAGATATTCTGTTAAGACATTTATATTCTATATTTATTAAGTTTCACATGTACCCTTGTAAGATGCACCACAGGTGTAATCCCACCAATCACCCTCCCTCCATCTCTCTTCCCCCCTCACTTCCCTCCATGTCCCTCTACCACATATTCTTAAGTTATAACTGGGTTATAGCTTTCATATGAAAGCCAGGCATTAGTTTCATAGTAGGGCTGAGTACATTGGATACTTTTTCTTCCATTCTTGAGATACAGGGGAATTATTGACCAGTTAATCTTTATTCCCTATCCATCCATCCATTCATCCTCCCTAGTAATCCTTTATTGTTCCCAAACAGAATTCCTCCTTTCCCCCTGTCATAACCCATTTTATCAGAAGGCATATACGTTTTGGAACTCCAATCTTGTTGGGGAATTGAATCCTCACTTTGTGGGAGTTCCCATGTATACACACTGCATTTGATAAATTTTCTCTTATTAATTTGCTTTATTGTGAGTAAACCTAATGAGGGTGAAGGGGCAGTTTTCCCTTCACCCCAACAATACAAAGCAAAACTTTTCCATTTTTCTGACGCCACTTTACCCTTTCAGTTTAACCTTTTCTGATCTTGTTTTCATTGGATCCAATTAAGCTACATACCCAATGTAAAATGAGAAGCTACTAGTGAAATGCTTTGTTTGTGTTCATACTTCCTGAGCTTTCTTGACTATTTAACACCACAGATATGTCACCATGTTCCTTAGGCTGCCACATCTTGCTGTCCATTTCACTTCAATACTCAAGAGTGCTCCAGCCCAATCTATGACATTGTGTTCACCCTGTGTACAGTACACATAGATTCAAGGAAATCACAACCACTGAATTGTCCACTAAAGATGAAGTCATTTTTCAACCTAGTATTCAATTCTATGTCATACCCAGAAGGAATCTAGAATGATGATATTACAGGGGACAGTATTTGTTTTGTTATGTAGATAAGCAAATCAACCTCTGGAGCTACCATTTTCAAAGGTCTTCTCTTCACAGGAAGTGGGTGAATTTGCTGTGTCTGGACATACCCACATTTACTTCACCTTAGACCTCTACTCAGTTTTGAGGAAAATGACTCATTGACTCTGCTTTGTTTTTTGATGTAGCACAACAGGGCAGGCCAGGAAAACTCTGCAGGGAAGGCTCAAAATTAAATGAATTTTATTCAAGCTCTGAATTTTCAGCAAATCAAAGAACTCTTTCTTGGGATGGTTTTCTTTGGCATTTTTACCCTAGTTCTTTCATGCAATTGCCTTTCTTTTGTTCTCTGATATTATATGCATAGCCTTTGATGCTGAACATGTCTGGGGAAGAGACATGGGTGGTCGCGATGGACCAGCTTGGTTGTTGATGCTAATGTGATGAGTCAGGACCAAGCTGCAGGGTTCTGGGGGTGCAGGTCTCCTGTAGGCCTGTCTTCAGGGCTTTGTCTCACACCATGAGTTCTCCTGGTCTTCAAAACATGTCCACACATGAACTTGAGTTGTATTCATATGATGGGTTTCAGGTTCTCCCTGTTTATTAACTATTGCAATCATTCTGGGCACAGAGTTTTACACAGTGTTGCTACACATTCTTCTGTTTGCTTTTCCTGTAAATGTGAAATGTGCTTAAGAAAAGACTCATCCTGTGGCTCCTGAGCTGAAGCAGTAAAGACTCATGGAAGCGACCTCAGACTAAACATCAATAATTCACACTTGTCAGAGGAAGTGAGATTGAATTATATTAATAGCACACTCCCACACACAAAAAAGATTCCTTCCTATAATACAATCATAGCTGAAACTGACCCTTTATTAAATTAATGAAGGGACATACATGGGAATTGTTGTAGGGACCTGACCTCCACAAGGTAGAGGCATAGTTTGTTTTCCCATAATTTTGACTCAGGAATCACATAGCTAATGGTCATGAAAATTCTTAGCTTTCTTCGTTGATCCCATAGATAACATCACCCTTGTGAAACCTAAGGCTAGTTTATGAGATATCTCCCAGGCCCTGCATTGTAGTGGATTAGCTGACCCACCCCGACCAGTAGCCCATACCAAGGAACTGACTGACTCAACTGTCTTGTGACCCTCACCCAGGAACTGACCCAGCCCAAGAAAATAATTTCTGTACCCTATGATTTCACCTCAAACCCAGGCAGTTAGCAGACCCAATTGTCTAACTCTTTGCCCAACAAACTATCTTTAAAAACCCTTTCTCCCAAAGTCTTAGGGAGATGGATTTGAGAAATTCCTCTGGTCTTCTTGCATGGCACCTGTGGTATTATTATTTTTGAGATAGAGTCTCAAGCTGTTGCACTGGGTATAATGCTGTGGCATCACAGCTCACAGCAACCTCAAACTCCTGGGCTTAAGTGATTCTCATGCCTCAGCCTCCCAAGCAGCTGGGACCGGAGGCACCCACCACAATGCCTGGCTATTTTATTGCAGTTGTCATTGCTGTTTTAGCTGGTCCAGGCCAGGTTCAAACCCACCATCCTCGGTGTATGTGGCCGGCATCCTACCCACTGAGCTATGGGTGCCACCCACACCTGTGGTATTAAACTCTTCTCTGCTGTCCCCCTGCCGTCTCAGTGCATTCTTCCTCTTGATTAGCAAGCAGGCAGTGAACCTGGCTGGGCTACAACGCAGTCACATTTGTAGACTAGCAATGACTCAAGGGCTTTCTAGAGTCACATTCAGCATTTACCTAAATTGTACGAGTGGCCTCTTTCTCAACTTATGAAACTAGGCCTTTTATGTCACCGTGTTCTAAAACATTGCTACTCAAAGTGTCATCTGTGGACCAGTAACATCATATTCACCTGAGACTTGTTAGTATAATCTTCATCCCAGTTCAGGTGAAATGAATGAAAAATTAAAATTTTAAGAAGATTCTTAGGTGATCTATATGCCTTTTAAGTTTTGAAAGCAACATCCTAAGGCATTGAGTTTATTTTTCTAAATTTCATTCATTGATCCTTCCATCTAGTAGCCTTTCATCTTCTTCTTACATGGTTTTTAGAGAATAAGTTTCTTTTAAAAAATACTAGATCAGGCTGGGTTTGGTGGCTCATGCCTGTAATCCTAGCACTCTGGGAAGCCACGGTGGGTGGATCGCTTGAGCTCAGGAGTTTGAGACCAGCCTGAGCAAGAGTGAGACCCTGGCTCTACTAAAAATAGATAAAAAAAAAGCCTGTTTTTTTGTGGTGGGTGCCTGTTGCTCCAGCTACTTGGGAGGCTTACACAAGAGGATCACTGTGAGCTACGATGACATAGCACTCAACCCAGGGGAAAACAGTGAGACTCTGTCTCAAAAAAATAAAAAAATTACTAGATCACTCAACCACATATATTCAATAGAGTTCAGGACTTCTTGGTTGCATAGATTAGAGTTATTATCACTCAGACCACTTTTAAATTATCTGAAGCCAAACTAATGAAGATCTCAAATTCCTGACTTAACTATTTGGTAAGCCAGTTCTGAGCTCTCTGTGTCTCAATCTCCCTCCTATATGCTCTCTCTGTCTCATACACACATGTACACACACATATGCTAGTGGTGCACATGTAAAAGTCCATGTTTTAGGTGCAAGTTAAGAGTGTTAAATAGTATATGTTGAGGCATACCTTAATTGATAAAGCAATTTCAGGTGCCCTGATTATCAAGACTAGAAATGATTCTAATAAAATTATATTGCTAGCTTGCCAAGTTTAAGAAAATTGTTTCCCAGTAAGCCATTATTCTTGCAATAGTATCTTATCCAAGAAGAGAGATGTTTGATCAAACTGGCAAAACTCAATAGAATTAAGGGTAACCCTCAAGATAAGGCTTGGGTGACCCTACTCAAGGCCACAGGAGGACCACAGCATTATTGGAAGTTGACCATTAAACTTGACCTTGCCTCTGTCTGTGAGTGTACCATGTTCGGGCTCAGTTGTCTTTTGGAAGAGATGTCTGCACTGATTCTATATCCAAACATCAGAGAGGGAATGACAACCTTTCAGGAACCTTGATCAGAAGTCAAGAAAAAACTAGAAAAATACATAGGACCACATTCAAGACCCCAGGGATATTGTGTAGAGATTCTTCCAGTTGGAGTACTTTGTTTATTCTATTATCATTTATGTATTTACTCAATAAATAGTTATTAAGGGGCCTTTCCCCCCCTGCTATGTACTGTTCTGTGTACCACGTTCATAGCAGTGAACAGAACAGACAAAATCCCTATGATCCACAGTTTTACAATATTCTAGTAGGAAACCACTGAAGGTTTCGAGCAGAATAAGACATGATTTAGTTTACATTTTAGGGAAACATTGAAAATAGATTGAATTTATTAAAGAGAATGGACTGGTAGGTACCCAAGACTTCAGAGTGAGGTCTTCTCTGTCCATATGGCCTTATGAGCATAGATCCTCAGAATCAGCTGCTTAAAACCTCAGAACAGTTCACTCAAAACAACACTTTTGATGTAGCTAAAGACTGAAGAAACTCTTCTCCTGAAGTATCACTTCAGTCTTATTTGAGTAGTAGATCTCTCTTCATGATCGTAGCTTCAGGTTGAATGGCCGGTATAGACTACTAGAATGAAATCTTCCTAAAAATTATAGTAGCTCCCGAAAGTCTCTTGAAACTTCATATCAGACTTTTATTAAAAACTCAGGTCTTGATCTTTCACTATATTAACAAGCTTGAGTAATGTTATTTGGGGATTAAGGATAAAGAAGGTAACATTTGTTGATAGCATATTATATGACAGACTCTTTGCATATATACTTTCATTTAATCCTCACACCAACATGTGCAGTGCCATCAATATTGTTATCCCTAATTTGCAAATATGGAAAATGAATTAAGAGTGGTTAAGTATTTTCCCATGTCCCACAACTGGATAGTGGCAGGAATAGGATGGGGAAACCCACGCTATCTTCTTCTTCTTCTTCTTCTTTTTTTTTTTTTTTATTAAATCATAGCTGTATACAATAATGCAATCATGAGGTACTGTTGGGCCCTGCCATGTGCCTGAGGCCTAGTGCAACTTCCCAAGCCTGACTAGAAGTAGATCCATCAAGCTACTTCCCCGTAGCAATGACTCAGCAAGACTCGGCCTGAAACTGCCTCTACGTGGTACCATGCCATTGGCCCAACCCTGTCACGCACCTCATCCCCCTCCTCCTTTCCCCACCCCTTCCCCGCGCTCTATATAAGCGGCTGCTTGAGGCAATAAAGTTGAGTTCCTGCTTCAACAGACTCCCGGCTCCGTGTGTTCCTGTTCGGGCTGCCGACGCTCTCCATCCCGCTCAGCCCCAGGGACAGAGTCAGGCTGGCCCTACTCTCCCCTTTTCTGGACCTGCTGGACAGCCCGGCAAGGTACAATGTTCCATATACAGTCTGAAATATTTTCAACAAACTGGTTAACATAGCCTTCATGGCATTTTCTTAATTATTGTGTTCAAACCTTTATACTCTACACTTAGTAAACTTCACCTGCACCCTTCCAAGATGCACCCTAGGTGTGGACCCACCAATCACCCTCCCTCCACCCAACCTCCCCCTCCCTTCCCCTCCCTTGCCCACTTTCTCATATTCTTGTACTGAGATTGGACTATAGCCTTCATGTGAAAGCTATAAATTAGTTTCATATTAGGGCTGAATACATTGGGTACTTTTTCTTCCATTTTTTGGACACCTTGCTAAGAAGAATATTTTTCAGCTTCTGCCACCACATCAATGGTGGCTACATCATATGCTGTATGCACTGCTATTTGGCTACTCACCATCATTACACCATTTCAGATTAATTGAATTCACAGTCTTAAGACGTTGCAACTGGGTGTGGTGGCTCACACCTATCTAGCACTCTGGGAGGCTGAGGTGGGTGGATTACCTGAACTCAGGAGTTTGAGACCAGCTTGAGGAAGAGTGAGACCCTGTTTCTAAAAAAATAGCCTGGCATTGTGATAGGCACCTATAGTCCCAGTTACTTAGGAGACTGAGGCAAGAGGATAACATGAGCCCAAGAGTTTGAGGTTGCTGTGGGGTATGATGGTGTACAATGCCAAGACATTCTACCAAGGGCAACAAAGTGAGACTCTGTCTCAAAAGAAAAAAAAAAAAAAGACTTTTGCAGCAGGTCTGTTACTAGTCTACAGTTTAGGTCACCCCAACAACCACCACCTTGAATTACTTACCATACGATATTTCTGCAAAAATTCTGGCTGTCACAGTTGATAAAGCAATATAAAGTGATCATTGTACATTACAATGGACGCTATGAAAAGAACAGAAAACAATTAGTATAACTAGTGTTAATGAGGATGAGGAGAAATTGAGAACCTTATGCACTGTTGGTGGGAATGTAAAATGGTGCAGCAATTACGGAAGATAGTGTGGAGATTCTTAAAAAAATCAAAAATAGAATTACCATACGACCTAGCAATCTCACTTCTGAGGATATATCCAGGAGAATCCAAAGCAGAATCTCTTAGAGATTATTGCACCCCCATGTTCATTGCAAGATTGCTCACAAAAGCCAAGATGTGGAAGCAATGCAAATGTTTATCAATGGATGAGCAGATACGTAAAATGTGGTATGTACATACAATGGGATATTTTTCAGCTTTAAAAAGGGAGGTAATTCTATCCCATGCTACAACATGGATAAATGTTTAGGACATTATGCTAAGTGAAAGCACAAATACTGTATAATTACTCTCATATGAAATATCTAAATATCTAAAGTAGCCCCAAAGCATAGAAATAGACAGCAAAAAGGTGGTTGTCAAGGTTTGAAGGGAAAGGGATGGGAAGATTAGTGTTTAATGGGTATAGTTTGAGTTTTGCAACATGAAAATGTTCTAGAGATACATTTTACAACGATGCAAGTGTACTTAACACTACTTAACTGTACACTTAAAATGGTTAAGATAGTGTGTGTTTTCTACCACAATAAAAAAAAATCAAAGAAGAAAAGTTATCTACCAATCAAGTATATAATTACCATTATCACTTGAAAACCTAAGACAGAAATTAACAATGTATTTTCATCTTACTTTACAGTAGGATCTGGGATGAGCAATATTTGTTGGTGTTGTTTGCAGGGACACTAAGCATCTTTATAGATGCTTCTCTTGTATACCCTTTGTTTTAAGTAACTGATATTTAAGGTTGTGTCTAAACTCACTCCTTTCAGAGTAACATAGCTTTCTTTTGGCATTGATGGCATTGTATTGGGCAAAATAAAAAATAAGGCATGTGTCATTTAAACAAAAAGGAAGTGATCACCCGAGTCATTTGTTTCTGCATAGTCTGTGAGCTCCACCCTTCTACTAAGTTAGGTCAACCCGATGCTCTATTTTTGGAGCATATTTGTGTTTCACTTCTCATAGAAGTGGGTTGACAAATTCCCAGTACACACAGGGTCGACCTACTAAATGGATTATGAAGAGTTCTTCTCTCATTGGTAAAATTGCTATTGAACAAAATGGTCATTTTATAATCCTGATGCTCCTTAATAAAACACATCTGCATTTGATCCCTCTGACTTTTCTGACTTTGGTTATATGTATCTATTTTTAACATTGCTTATGCAGAGATAGTCTTCATTTGTTTTAAAATGAGAATAATACCACTCATTCTATTTCCTTTTTAGAAGGGCTTCCAGGAAATTCAGGGTATGTACCTTTATAAAATTTAATAATTATTTAGCCCAGAGTTTTGGTACAATTACAGGCATGACCACTATTAAGCATTACGTCACTACTCTTTTTTGTGTGTGTGTTTGTGAACTAACTTAAATCCTGTTATGGATTTAACAAAATAAAATTTCTGGCTTGAAGACCTTATCATACTGCTGCTGAGTCTCCAAACTTGTTGTTGAAAGGCTTTTTACTCCTGTGCTATTGCCTAGTGAAGCATTCCTCAAATGTTTAAAAATTGTCCCTGAAGGCAGAGAGAAAGAATGAGAACTCTTGAAGGGGGCTGGGAGTGTTTCTCAAGTAACTCACTGCAGGCACAATATTTGTCTATAGTTTTATGTTTTATCTCTTCCAAAACACATCTGCATTTTTTTAGAGATAAAAAGATAATTTTAAAATCACTTGCCAGTCAACATACTTAACTTTTTACTTTCAAATTTTTTGAGCAAAATTAATACTCAAGGTAGATGTATATTTTTATTTTGTGACTTTGAAATCCCTTTGATCCCTGACACTAAATGCAACACAAGAGAGAAATTTAGAACTGAAAGTAAACCCACATATAATCTTTCCCAATCCTTTCTTTTCCATGGAATGAAACTTAGGTAGAGAAAAGCTCAACCATGATCACCCAACATAGAACTTGTTTCTGGTCTTCTGGACAAAGGGACTTCGGTTATATCATCACTTGCCATGCTTTGTGGTCTTACATCACTAGGCATCAAACAAGGAGGCTGGATCAGATGATCTCTGGGTTTCTTTCCAGCTCTGCTATTGATATTTTGTTTTTGTGTTTTTGTGAGCTATGGCCACACTGGGCTTCAATAAATAAGTAGCTTTCTGTAACTACAGATGTCAATAGATGCCCTGAATATGCCCAATGTTTTGCAGAGCATTTTGCACCCTAAGCTTTTGGCCTGAATGTGCCTATTTTTTAAAGGATGCAGCAATGCTCCTAGATTAGGCTGTGTACAGCTGTGTACAGAAGTTTACATTTTAATTTCAACTTTCTAGTTACTTCTATTTTTATATTAGAATGTAAATGTCATGAAAATTGTATCAACGGGGGGATACTATGCTATTTGTACATATCAATTCCTGGAAAGATATTGAAATCCTTGTGTTATCATGCTTTAGTTAGTGCTACCCAGGGGAACCTTCTGTGGTGATGTGAATGTTTAATATCTGCTTCTTGCAATATGGTAGCCACATTGGCCATTGAGCCTGTGAAATATGGTGTATGGGACTGAAAACTTAATTTTAAATTTAATTATAATTAACTTAAACTTAAACAGCACTTGTGCTACGGATATTGGTGTCTGTTTTAGACAGTGCAGCCTCAGAGTCTTATAGCAGAAGAGAGATATAGAAGTTTTAGGAATGAAGTGATCAACTTTAAAAACACAGATGCAAAGAATAGGCAAGTAATTTTCTGTTATTTGTAATCTTCCAAAGATACCAAGTTAATAATTTTTAATTATATTAAGAAATATCTAAGGAAAGGAAAAAAATCTTTATTATTTTCTTAAAAAAAGACAGTTTAGGGACAGTTATAAAATTAACTGCTCTCAGAAGAAAAAGAAAAGTGAACACTACTGCCATCTTGTGGATTGTGGATGCCAGGACATGTTCAGGTTTTGTGAATGTGGGCTCAGTGACAAGCTATGAAGCCAAGACTGTGTCTACAAACACCTTCAATCACACCCTTTGATTGTAGTCCAGGAGTTCCAGCTAGAGGGCTTCAAAGAATACCTGACCAAGATCAAGGACCAAGATCAATTTTTGAAAAAAATTAATCTTCTAGCCTTGATTGACTGATAAAGTATAGACAACTATCTGAATTCAGTAACAATGGGCTTTTGAAAAAATAATACTTGACTCCTGTTTTGCTTCATTTCCATGACAATCCTTTAAAAAATTTACCCAATGTTCTTCTTTGCCTCTTTAAAGCATCAGGAGACACAATAAAGTACTTAGAAATTTTCAAGATCTTTGAATCAAAATAAAACTATATTTTTAAATTCTGAAAATGTTTTTGCCTGTCATTCACAGTTCTGGTTGCTTAAACATATACGAGCACATGTACAACCCTGCAGTAATCTGTCTTCCTTTCTCTCATCCCACATTCCTCTCGTTAAATGAGTTGTAGGACCCTCTAGGACAAGAACCTGCCTTTAGAAGTATGGTGCTGGACAAATAATATTTGTGATTTACACTTTTTAATTGATTTGTCTTCTGGATCTCTCTCTGCTAAGGCTCTTGCAGATAACTCTCTTGGTACAACTGAGGATTTGGAAATTGATTTTATCCTGGATGATGCTTATCTGGTAAAGCAAAAAAGATGAAAATGATTTTATATGTATGATGGAGATGAGGAGGAATAAGCCTGCATATATAATTATGATGAGGTATAAAGAGAGAGGATTATACATATTTTATTTCTACTCCTCTTGCCCTAGAATAGTACTGATGATTGATATTGGAGACATCTTTCTAAATATAGTAACAATACATAGATTTTTATTTTTTTTTTATTTGGGAATTTTAAAATCATATTATGTTGGGGTATTTAATAAGTCTGAATTTGAGGGGAGGAGAAAAAGAGAAAGGAAGACATTGCAATTGATGAAAAATCTTGAATTTAGTACGTGGAAATTTAATGTCGAAAGTAATGATCATGCACATTGATATATACATGGCAGAGGTAGAGGAGAAGAGAGTGCACATCAGAAACTGAAGCATCAGGGAATATTTTGTGGCTCCAAAAAGAATTTATTGATGCTATAAAGTGAAACAGGAAGACACACATACTGTTCTATAGAAAGAAATTGCTGAATTTTGAACACATTGTGATGAACATAAAGTGCAATGTGTGCTCTAAAGGATAAAAATACCAAGCCTAAGGCAGAAAGTCCAGTAGAAATGGATTAGGAAGAGTAGCTAATAAGAGACATGGTCCTTTTGGTACAATGGCTAAATCAGGAGAGGAAAAGAGCTTCCGATTATTGACATAAAAAGAGAATAGAAAGCTTAACTTTCAGTGGGAATAGAAAAACATACAGGCACAGAAGAACATGTCTGAGAAACAAGAGACAAATCGTGTATAATTTCTAAGGCACAGAAAAGAAAGCAACATAAAAAATATTAAATGTAGTGATGATAAAGATTAATATGTGAAAACCAGGAGCCTTTCAAATGAAAGGAGGCAGTCCTTTACTTGCCTAATTCCCCTTTAAAGGAATATATTGCCCAAATGTATGCCAGTGAAATAATGGTAGTAGATTTTAAAGGTTTGTACACCAGGAACTTAAGAGGAACATAACTTATCTTGGGAGACGTTCATGAAAGAAGTCTTAATGTTAGTATGTATAAATTCATTTTTTCCTTCTGTTGGAATATAAGTAAAAATGGTAAAGGCAATAAGAAAAAATTTATCTCTATCATATAAGTTTAAAAGAAAAATATTAGTACTTCAATTGTTTGAGATATGGCAGATAGATTATTTGAAAACTTACTTGAGACTAACATCTAGAAATGCAGAATGAAATGTAACAAAAATTCTTTGAAATATGGAGTTAAACTAGAAAGGGGCTAAAAAGGATGAGGGAACTGAAAGTCACTTTTGTAAGTGTGTGAGCCACAACTGTACAACCCTGAAGTGTCTGTCACAGGAACACCTACCTAGAGATAAGAGAAATTGGGGTTTAGCAGGGAAGAGAGGTGGAAGTGATACAGCTTATGGCTTCATAAAGCCAGGACTCTTCAAGGGCTATGTGCTTAGTGAAAGATAATCTTAGAAAAGTTCTATATACCAGCTTGGAAAGATGAAACGACAATTGCGTGTCTCAGTTTCCATCCTGAGAATTGGTAAGCACAGACATAGCCTCACATTGTTTTAGGGACTGAATCTATACTGTCTGCACTGTCTGGAACCTCTAGGCTAAGAGATTAACATAAAATAGTTGGGCTAGTGATAGTCCTGGGCCTCCTAAAAGAGAAAAAAAAAAATCACACAGAATATTTGAAAAAATCCAGATCATAAGAGACTTCATTGATAAGTCCCCATCTTTCAAATAACGAATTCACAATACAATCTTTCAAAATTCAAGATGAAATAGTCTGCCATGTGCAAAACTCGCGCATAAAATGGAATATTAAGCATTGAGAAATTGAGATAAGAGAATAGTAATATAAAATAAGTATTTTAGTGTATATAAAGATGTTAGAAATATTAGAGAAGAAAACTAATAGATTAAAAGTGACATTAATATATAGTCTTTGAAAAAAAAAAAATCTATCTAGGAGACAGGTTAAACAGCCCAACAAAGAGTTAGTGAAATCTGAGATATGAAGGAAATGTTCAAAGTTAAGCATAGAGATAAAGAGACAGAAAATATGAAAGAGAAGTTAAGAGAAATGGAAAACAGAATGACTAGTTTCAACATAGTAAATAGAAGATGCAGAAGAAGAAATTAGTGAAAACAGGGGAGAAGTAATCCACAGAGGTTGAAGATTTCCAGCATAGATGAAAGATATGAATTTTCAGATTCAAAGAGTGTAAGTTTCTGATAGGATAAAGTAAAGTTCCTGTCTAGAAATTCCTGCATAGAAAACCCAAAAAGCTTAAAGGAAAAAAAGAGAGAGAGAGAGAACACTACAAATTAATTACAATTAGATTATCTTTACATGTCACAATTGCAATCATGGCGAGCAGGAAACAAACAAAAAAGAGATTTCAAATGGCTTTGAGGAATAATCTCAAGCAGATTTCTTTATCCAGCTCAACTATGATTTAAGTGTGAGAATTAGAGACATTTTCAGAAAAAGATGACTGAGATTAATTTACCACTCATGGAAAAAAAAATACCTGAAAGTAATAACAAAGGATGAAATTTAGGAAGAAAAATTGAAATTTGAAACAAGTTCTAGCAATGATAAGTCAGTAAAATGTAAATACAGGGGAAATGTAAACAAATGATGATGATGGTGGTGGTGATAATGATCATTGTGCATATTACAAGCCATCTCCAAAGTTGTCATACATATGAAAAATTGGAAATTGTAGCTAAATGTATCTTTATTTGTAAATGTTTATGAAGTATTTACAAAATATTTTCTACATGTTGACCACCTTTTTGTAAAATTTTGTAATGAAATTTTGTAAGTAAAGGTACATTTAACTACAATTTCCCATTATCCCTATATATGGGGATTCTTGGGACACCCTGTAGAATTTTAAGGGTAAATCATAAGGGAAAAGAAATAGAATGTGTATATGTGTATGTGTATATGTATGTATGTGTATAAGATAACCATTTTTCCCCAGTATTGAGAACTACTCCCATAACAAAACACATTGATAGCATAGAAAAATGTCATGATGCATTCTGCGTATACAGTAATTCATATGTGGTATTTTATTTTCTGCTTTAAATTGTTTCTTAAAAAATGGGAATTATGCCCTCTGTATCCAAAATAACATGATTACACGTAGTAACAACTCATTTATATCTCTCGATACTAACATAAGAATAGCAGGTCTATTGGTACCTAATACTTGTATGTTGAAATTTTGCTTATTTGTTACAAAAATTGTCCTTTTGAGGCGACTTATTTTTCCTACATAGAATCCCTTCCCTTACATGGCATCTTGGTTGTTTTTGTCCTTAAGTCTCTTTTTATCCAGAATGGTCCTTTTTCCTTTATACTGACTTCTTGAAGAAACTGAGCAAATCTCATCTCATGGACTTTTTATTATAACCTTATGTGTATAGGTGATCTTGTTATTTTTTTCTAGTATATTTACTATAAACTGGAAACTAGAAAAGGAATAGGTGAATTCAAGGGAAGCACTTTCTTGCCTAGACTATATCATTGGTGATGTCATGTATTTTCTGTTTATCAATGTAGGAAACACATTCATAATGGTCGGCTCACTGCAGGCATGGTTTTATGGTGATGAGGGACAGATAACCTCTTCATTTCACAGCTATATTTTTTCTCATGACCTTTGGTATCAAAAATCTGTCTGGTTCCCCTCCAACCATTTACTTAAGGTTAACAACAATTGATAATCTTTTTCTCCATAAAAAAATTTTCATGCTATTAGGTTACTGAGTATGAAATGTCTGATTTCTGATGGTTGATGTTTCTTACATTTCACTTCAACACATTTTCCTTTTTTAATGGTAAAGGTACATCTTCATTCCTTCAAATGCATGTTTTGGCTTGTAATTATCTTTCAAAAAATTTTTGAGAGCACTTTTTAGGAAACCAGGAATAAGCCGCAAATTTGTGTTCCTTTCAAATCTGAGTTCTGTCATGGAACCAGTGCAACACAGACAGCTCAAAACATCACCAGAGTGTTTGGGAAGAATGTGGCTAATGAACACACAGTATGTTGATGGTTTGAGAGGTTCCCTTTTGGTGATTTTAATCTTAACAATGAGCCACCTGGATTCATTGCCCACCTTGCGACCAAGGTGGATGTGATAAGCTGAAAGCTGTAGTGGAAGCAAATTCACCTCAACCTATATATGAATTAGTAGCAAGGCTTGACATTACTATTTCAACAATATTGGACCTTTTGAGACAAATTGGCAAAATAAAGAAGGTGAATAGATGGTTCTGTATGAATTAAATGAGTGTCAGAAAAGTCTTCTGACATTCTGACATCTCTCAAATGAGATGTCAAAACTTGCCTTTCTTTGCTGTCATGTCATCAAGGTGAATGACTACTATACCATATGTTGTTCTGTGTGATGAAAAATGGATTCTTTTTGACAATTCTGATCATTTGGCACAATAGTCAAACAAAGATGAAGTGCTGAAACATAGTCCAAAAATGAATATTCACAAAAAAAAAAAAAAGAAAGAAAGAAAGAAAGAAAGAAACTAATGGTGTCCATCTGGCAGTCCAGTGCTGGTACTATCCACCACAGCTTCGTGAAACCTGGTCAGTCGATTATAGCAGGTGTCTACTGCAGCTGATTTGACGACATGATGAGGGATGCTTACAATTAAGCAGGTGATGAGAGTGGTCAATAGAGACAGGCCAATCCTCTTGCAAGACAATGCTGTTCCACACCCACACACAATGCTGCTTAAATCACAGAAATCGGACTTTAAAAATCTCTGTTATCTATTGTATTCACCAGACCTTGCACCAAATACTACCACTTCTTCCAGGCTTTGGACCACTTCTTGCAAGAAAAAATATTCAATTCTCAACAAGCTGTGGAAAATGCCTTTCATGATTTCATCACCACGTGCTCTCCATGCGTCTTCTCAGCTGGCATAGGCAAGCTACTATTAAGATGGCAAAACTGTGTCGATAGTTTAGGTTCATCCTTTGATTTTACTTCTTCATGTTGGGACATAAAAAATTATATTTTTGATTTAGAATTGGACATTTCAGATTTAATGACTTAATAGATTGTAAAGTGATGATTTCCTAATTCCATAATTTTTTCTAAATACATTATCTGATATTCCAAAATGTAACACTTTTTGCTTTATCATTTGAGACTATTCGGTTATCCTAAAATAAAATTCTTGCTTGAAATGTTTAGTTTCTCACTCTTATTTAACAAATTTTCCAAGAAAGGAGTTAAGTGTAGTTTCAATGGATAACAAATGCGTATTTTTGACTTTGTTTTTTGTGAATGTCATTATAAACACATGGATTTTCAAAGACTTCAAGTTGGTTAAATCAACTACAGACACTATTCTTTTCAATGCTCAAATTGACACATTCTGGCCATTAAAGAACCCCTTCAAGTTGACTCGTGTTCTTCTCTCAGACCCCATTAATTTTGAAAATGTTCTGGCAGAACAAAATATTCCAGGCTCACATTGTATTTTTTTGTTTTACTCAGACTTGCACTCAACCATTTTCCCCAAGGACCGCTTGGTTTTTTGCATCTTGAATTATATTAAAGATTAGAATCTGAGCCATAGGAAGCTCATTATGGCTGTGACAACCATTCTTCTTGGCCATTTGAGTGCACAGTATGAAAAAGCAGTCACCAAGTTATTTTACATTTACCCTCTTCCTGTTTTTCTCTCATTTTCCCCTTTATTGTGTTATACCTGCCACGTACAGGTTATGTTCTTCAGCTTCCCACGTCCTTGACTGTATCAATAATCACAGTAACTGTACATAGATAAGACTCACCAGTTAGAAGGCTGAGATTCTCTCCAAAGTCACCTATATGCTATTTACAAGTAGCCCTTAAAAACATAATTAAAAAAAAATAAGAATAAAGGAGATAAAACATATATACAAGAAAAACACTGATCAAAAGAAGGGTAGGTGTATTATTATCACAACAAAACAGACTTTAAGGCAAAACCATTAGGAATCATGGTGATTGCTATGTCATGGTAAGAAGAGTAATTCCTCTGCTGAATGCAAGAACTCTGCAATTGTTTGTAGCTGGCCTCCAATTATATGAGGTGAAATTGTCAGAATTTTAGGGAGAAATTTGCAAATGCACAATTATACTGGACTATTTTAACATGTATCTGGGATATTATGTAAAGCAAAAAATTAACAAAATCAGAGATGTTGAAACAAAACCTATGGGCAAGCACCATCTAATGGACATATATAATACCTTGCAGACCTAAGTTACAGAACAGACTTTCAAGCACACATGGAGCATGTGCAAAAATGTCACTTGCTATACCACAAAATATGCTATACCATAAAATACCAAAAAATCCGCCAGGTGCAGTGGCTCACAGCTGTAATCCCGGTGGTCTGGGAGGCTAAGGCAGGATGATCCCTTGAGCTCAGGAGTTAGAGACCAGCCTGAGCAAGAGCAAGATTCTGTCTCTACTAAATATAGAAAAACTAGCCAGGCATCATGGCAGACACCTGTTGTCCCAGCTAAACCCAGGTCAGGCGGAAGGATCATTTGAACCCACGAGTCTGAGGTTGCTGTGAGCTAGGCTGCTGCCTTAACACTCTACGCCAGGCAACAGAATGAGACTCTGTCTCAAGAAAAAAATATGAAAGAAAAGAAAAGAAAAAGAATCAATGTCATACAGATGACATTCTCTGACCAATAAAGGTAAACATTATTAAAATTAAAATGACAAAACACGCCCTTCCAAATAACTCATAAAACAAAACAAATTAATGAAAATGTTGTATATCAAAATTTGTGGAACGCAAGTCAATTATTTCCCAGCAGGAAATGCACAATCTCCAAATGTGTCTATTAGAAAGATTAAGGATTAAAGGGCCAAGCAGCCAACTCAAGAAGTTAGGCAGATACGTGTAAGAAAACAGGAGGAAGAAAATAATAAACCAAAATTCAAAAACGAACATAACACAAGGCTAGTTCAGGATGGCATTGAGAGAGGAAAACACTGCTCCTTTGAAAGGACTGACAACAATAGAAAGCCCCCAGGCAAAGACGATCAAGGGAAAACAAAACCAAAAAATGTCAGGAGTGACAGAGGGCACATAGCAATAGCTGCAGTGGAAGAGGAACTCCGGTGTGTCGCGTGTCCCCATCATCCCTGGAAGAGTGGGCACTGCAATGATACTTGTTGGAAAACCGTACAGATGAGTGAAATGCCCTCGACAGTTGTGGCATATGGATTTCTAATATATAAAACAAATTAATTTATAAATCTTTTTTCCTTGTGGAAAAAAATGGTGCTAATCAGGGAGAGAGGACTCTTCCAAAGAGTATAGCTGTGGTTTTGGGGGGGGGGTCCTTGGAGCAAGGAGCAACACTGGGAGGAATCCAAGTTTGACACAATTGAGCCTCTGCATACCTTATTTCTGAAAAACGCTTTTGGGGGTATCCTACCCCGAAATGGCATGTTAAAGAGCTTTCTGAGGTTTAAGCATATTTAACGTGGTATCTCCACAGTTTTATTTCATACATTAACTGAATTTACAACAAAGAGGTATATTTTTAATAACACAGGGATACTAGAATATTGAGACACTCTCTTCCCCAGTAATCAGTGCTTTGAGGACTGTGTCACCACAAAGGTTTTACGACATGAAAACTGTGTCATGGAGTTGCATGCACCTTCAAACAAAAATATTATTGAAGGATATTCACTAAAGATAATTTTTTCCCCTTTCCCTAATTATTTGAAGTGTTGCCAGGTTCCTGGCAAAAAGAACATGAAAGGGAACAACTAAATAGCACACACAGTATACGTATTTATAACACATCCAGACACACACATGTAGATGCACACAGTCCTTCTGGACTTTGACATGCCTCCTTTTAATGTTTGTTGCTGGGAACAAATGTGATATCAGATGAGTATTGATTTGGATATGGTCTTACTGTCCATTGTGAATTTCACATTAGCAAGTCAAACTGCCTTTGATTGTTCTCTGAGGGGGCTGATCCTTACCCAGGTTTGGTTAAGACAAGCCTGGTTGCAGAGCTTTTGCCAAGTGGTCCTTTAGGTAAACCCTAATACACCCTACTTAGTTTTTTTGGCCCAAGAGATAGGATAGAGTAAAAAAATGTATGCCTGTCACAAACTAGATAAAAAAAAAAAAGACTTCAGACATTAAAAACATTTATTCTCTTGATTCTCTGAGATTCATCAACACATGATCAGCTCCTGATGGTACAGAAAAAAGAACTGAGGAGAGCAAATCCAAAGTTACTGTTGCACTAAATGCTCTCAGAAGATGCATTTGAAGGTGGCGTTCTGTGGTGGGAGGGCCACCAGCGAGGCCCAACAATTAAAACTTCACAGACTTTCTTTCAGTTAAATAAAATTTGCATCTTGCACAAATTAATTGGAATTTTATACCAGATGGAGCCAGATCTGGGGTCACCAGAAAGAGTTTTCAGTTGATTGATGAGACTTGATGAAAATTTCCTACCTCCTTTATATAATAAAAGAACTTCAGGGAGATAATTTGGGTACATCCATGTAGCTTGGGCCTTAACAATGGGCACCGACACCAGAGTTAAAAAATATACTGGCGGGTGGCGCCTGTGGCTCAAAGGAGTAGGACACTGGCCCCATATACTGGAGGTGGCAGGTTCAAACCCAGCCCCGACCTAAAACTGCAGAGAGCGGAAAAAAAAAAAAAAAAAAAAAAAAAATATATATATATATATATATATAGATAGATATATATATATATATAGATAGATAGATATATATATATATATTGAGGCCAGTTCAGCTTTCTCTTCTGAATCAGCACACCTGACTCACTCTCCATGGAAGGTAACTTTTCTGTTCCTCTCAAGTGTGTTGGCTAAGTACAAACACAGTGGGAGTGGGTTTCGCTCAGTGTCCCACTAAGCAGAGCTGATGCATTGTATAACTGAAGGCCATTTATTTCGGCTTGTGAAATAAGAATCTCACAGTGGCTTCTGTGAATAGACTTCCTTGATTTGTATTAAAACACATTACACCCGACCAACCACTGCATCAGGTAGTATAAAAATCTTGTCTTTGTCAGTCATCTGAATGAATGCAATTAGGATAAACTTCTGCTAAAAATGTCTTAGGCACTCAAGATATTCCTTAAGAGACATGGATTGTTTCTTTTATGAAATGTGAAAAAAAAAAAAAAGACAACCTTACATGCTTTTCAAAGATTGAGAAGATTGAAGGCCGAGGCAATTGCAGACACCTATGGAGACATTTTTCTGAACATTTCACTGACATACTTACTTGGTTTGTTGTCCTTTGGTGACCTGCATTGTGGGCTGCTGCTCACAGCGGCGGTTGAATATAGATTTGTCATTGAAGGGACTAAAAATCCCCAAAGTGTTACTGGCCTGAGTGTAATAAAACAGACAGCTGAACTTGAACTGATTGAAATTCAGTCTAGCCTACAGCTGCAGGCTCAGTTAAAGACACAGGCATGGTGATGCTTATAAATTGACTTAGCTTTTAACACCAGCTCAGTGGAGTGTCTACCACCCTTGTATATATGTGGCCTGCTGAACTTGAGATTGTACCAAGAATGACATTCACCAGGAAGAGTTTAACAACCAGAAAAGATTTCCTCCACATCACCAACATAAACTATACATGTATACATGTTCCAAATGTACATTTACATGTTTGTCTAATCATGCAGCCACACAAAGACATCATGGCTCTGGAAAGAGGAGGTCCAAGGGCAAAAATGAATAATAATAATAGTTATTTTTTATTGATTCATTGAACACAGAATTTTCACCAAGTTCTAGTGTGCACAAGGCATATGAAATGTAGGATAAAGGATAGGTTTCTGAGTTTGCATCTGGGATTGGAAAGTGGGCTTTGCCAAGAGCATGTTAGACACCTTCAGTTTCTCATCTGCAAAAGTGCATGTCATTGTCACTGACTTCCTTAAAATGGGACCTTGCTCTAAACACAGGAAAAGTAGTTGCTGCTACTCTAACAAGAGATTTCCCAGGTCTGACCACAACGCAATGGGGCTTATTTCCCAGTGTCATTTTTAGATATGGCCATGAGGCAATATGACTAAGTGATTGTTTGATTTCAGAAAGGATCTTCTTCTCTTCATAGTTCTGCCTCCAACACTGTGTGGACACTTCTCCATCTTTCCAAGTCCTCTGTGCTTATATTCATATGAAACATGTCCTGAGAGTGACACAAAGGGGGCACATGGACGTGTCCTACTCCTACCTGTCCTTGATTGGAAAAGGGGAAAATGCCGGTAGAAATCAGAAGATAAATCAGCATATAGTAGACTGGAGTGCTCAGCTGGTTAGTTTAAAACACATTTCATGGCCCTTTATCCGCTTGCTAGCAAGTTGTCCCTGTCCTTGTCTGTGAGAACCATGGATGCACTGAGACCATGGCTGAAGTCTGGAGACAGACCTGGACCAGCAGCTGAGACGGAGGGGAAGACCTCAGCCTCATAGGTTGAACTTAAAGGGTGTGTTCCTATGGGGTCAGACATTCGTGAAGAGTGAAGGAAACACTTTTACACTGTTGGTGGGATTGCAAACTAATACGGTCTCTTTGGAAGGAAGCATGGAGAATCCTCAACGAGCTAAATATAGACCTTCCATTTGATCCACAATTCCATGACTAGGAATCTATCCAGAAGAAAATAAATCATTTTATCACAAGGACATTTGCATTAGAATATTTATTGCAGCTCTATTTACAATTGCCAATTGTAAAAAACCCAAGTGCCCATCAACAATTTACAATCGCCCTGGAAGAAACCCAAGTGCCCATCAACCCATGAATGGATCAATAATTTGTGATAGTATGTATACTGTGGAATACTCTTCAACTATATAAAAAGATGATGACTTTACACCTTTTTTATTTACCTGGATGGAGTCGAAACACAGTCTTCTTTGTAAAGACACAAGAATGGAAATGCAAGTATCTGATGTACTCAAACTAATATGAATCTGACAGAGAACACCAATATGCCCATCGGAGAGAATAACACAAATATATTCAAGTGGGCGGAGGGAGGAGGAAGGAAAGGGGAAGGAGAGGAGGAGAGGATTGGGGAGCTCTCACTTGATGGACACATTGTGAGGGTGTAGAGCCCACAGCCAGCATGAAGGGCTCCACTGCCTCCACTACCACTTGAACTTTACCTTAGAAGCACAAACAATGTAACCTAATCATTTGGACCTTTATATTAAACTGAATTCTAAAAAAAATGATAAATAAAAAAGAGTGCGCCTTTCAAGTCTAAAGTATAATTCCTAACGTATTGCATAAGCCTGAATAATGACTGATACAGAGAACTGGAAATTGGGTAAAAGTCATACATAATTCTATGCTGAAACCTGAGTTTCTGACGATGCTTTCCAATAGGAATATGTTTTCTCCCTTGTGTAATTGTTTCTTTTACATTCCTTAGCTAGTCCTTAAATCAGAAGGAGGGAGCCAGTGGGGATTTTTTACAACATTAAGCATTGTTTACTTCTATAGTTACCTTTTTAATTAGACATTAGCACAGTTTACATGCAAATAAAGCAACTATACAGGTTTATGTGTGAATTTGCTTGTACTTGCCCCTGTAAGTGATTGCAGCTAATTTGGGTAAATAATTTATATTGCACTCGAAGGCATAAAATGGATTTACAAATGAGAAAAATATTAAAACAATTGTTTCACACCCTCTGACATTTCTTCACATCTTGAATTTGAAGGTTTTTACCTCCCTGGTTGGCTTTAATTATCCTTGGATTAGAATAATTCTTTTATAGGGATTATCAGGAACTCATCTTATTTTTGCATCACATTGATGGCGCTGAAAATATTTTTTTACTAATATACATTTTTATACACTACGTTATGAAAGTTGCTTTGGAAGATATCTTATTATTGCACACGCAACCTTGGAAATTGAATTTAACATTAGCAAGTATAATTTAGCCGTTCGCTTTGCTTTTGAAGGTATAAGTGACCCAAACACTCTGTTCTTCTCCGTTACCTTGCATGAAATTTAGGAAATTTAGTATATGTATATTTAGGAAATCTTTTCTTAGATTCTTAACGTATAGCAGTGGTCCCCAACCTTTTTGGCACCGGTACTGGTTTCATGGAAGACAATTTTTCCTTGGACCAGGGGTCTGGGGGAGGGATAGTTTCGGGATGATTCGAGCCCATTACTTCTTCACATCAGGTCATCGGGCATTAGACTCTCATAAGGAACCCACAAGCTTGAGCCATTGCCTGAGCAGTTTATAGTGGGATTCTTCTGTGGGAATCTAATGCTGCCACTTACCTGACAGGAGGTGGAGCGTGGGGGTGATGTGAGTGATGGGGGCAGCTGTAAATACACATGAAGCTTGCCATACTCAGCTGCTACTCACCTCCTGCTTGGGACCTGGTTCCTAACCGGCCATGGATCTGGTACTGGTCCATGGCCCAGAGCTTGCAGACTGCAGACAAAGAGATCCCAAGGCAAGACTTACTTACGATGACTGATTAATGACACAGCAGATATTTAGAGAATGTCTCTTAGTACTGAGACTAGGCAAGTTCTTAAAGTTAGATGTATGAATAATAGCACAAATTTTAGAGACCTCAAAGTCTAGAGGGAAACCAGCATGTAAACAAATCCTTGCTGCCATAGAGGTAAACATGAGAGACACTGACAGCAGAATGGCAAAGGAACTACACACCCTGCTGAGCAGACAGGCTAAGAGCCAGTCTGGAGCCCATCTGGTAGGCTTTGGGTCCGACCTTAACCATTTACTAGCCACCTGACAGGGTCCCTGCCTATGAATGAGGTGCAGATAATACCACATGTTTTGGAGAGTTGTTGCTATAAGGGTAAAAAAAATGAAATAATATTTGAAAAGTGCTTAGCATAGACATCATAAAGTAGTTTTACAGCACCTATTCAGTTAATGAATTCTGCGAGAGAGTTTAGGGTTAGGTAGGGAAATTTTCCCAGAGGTGATCTCTTAATTTACTCTTGAAGGATAGGTGGACATTTGTCATTGTAGATAATGGGGCTGATCAGACAGGCAGCTTACAAGGGCGCCACACTATATGGGGTGCTAAAACATCACTTGACAATTAAAAAAATGGTGAAATTGCATTTATTAGAACTCTTCCCAGGGAGAGTACTGATTGTAATTGTAAAGAATGCTATGAAAAGCCAACTAGGGAAGAAGAGTGAGACTCTAAAGGGCTGTGCTCCTGCAACAACAGATGGTCACTAAGTGGCTTCCTAGGAGGCCGGTCTGCTTCACTGCTGGATGGATATTGGGATGAGCTCTTACCCCACAAAACTTATAGTCTTTTCTCTGTATTAGTATTAATTTGACACAGTGACAATTGCTAGCTTGTCTTGAAGCAAAGCTGTGTGGTTATCTCAGGCAGGGAAGAACCTGAGTCTGGGTGGGAGTGCATAAGTAAGCGTGGGTGGAATAACTCAGTTTCTACTCCCGTGAGGGTAGCAAGCTTCCGCAGGACTAGCAGGAGGTGATGATGGGAAGACAGATGGGTGAAGGGCCTCAGACACACGTGGAAGAGTTCATGCTTAATCATTTAGCCATTAGCTAGCCACTGATGGAATGTAAGCTCAGGGTGCCCTTAATAGATTTGTATTCAGTAAGAGGGCTCTGTCTAGGAGGGAGTGGACGCAGGGAGGTGCTGTAGGAGGCTGTTGAAACAGCTCAGGAGCTGGAAGGGAAGAATCTGAAATAAGCCAGTCGTTTTATGAATGAAGAGGGATTAGAGCCAAGGACAGGGAGAGGGCAGCAGATGTAGACCTTGGTGGACAAAGAAATGTGCGAGGGAGGTGTTATTTCATTATTGCTATTGTTTTCTGTTTATGGTAAAAGAAAGTTAAAACTTATAAGGATGCTACCAAGCTCTGCCAAGTCAAATGTGAATGTTTGCGTTGGAATCAGGAGTAGTTTTAACCACATCAAGACAGTCTTGGCACTTGGGTACTCTAAGAGAAGCAGATTTCCTAAAGAAATCAAATCAGTTAGGAAATACAGTAGAATCTCCATATTTGATGATTTCCCTACATTGATCACCTCCTTCAGTTGACCTAATTTCAGTAGACCAGACATATACCATAAGCACAGATCAGTACAGTAGGCCTAGTTCCTTATGTTGACCATCTTCCTAGGTCAACCAGTTTGTTACTGTCCCTTGGGTGGTCAACTTATAGAGGTTCTACTGTGTTTTCATTCAGAAATGTATTTATTACTTCTCAGACCCAAATATAATTGTTAATAAATGATATCTGTGTGATTTTTTTTAAGGAAGAAATACTCAATGTAACTTCCTTCATCGTAAAAGATGACCCAACATACAAAGAAAAAAGAAAATTATACAAAACCCTATTACTCTTTATTTTTTGACATCAATTATGTTCAAGTTTCAGTTCACATTGTATTTACATCTGTCACTCCTACAAATTCTTTCTCCTGTCCCCTTCTCTGAAAGGAATTTGACAGAAGTCTATGTATCCTTTGAACTTAAAAACCCTGGCTTTCCAGTAGCTTAATTAAGAATTCTTTAGCTTAAGTAGGTTATATATATATATATCTTTGTTTCATCCTAATTGGGCTCTGAGCCAGGGCTCTGAGCATTTCTTGACTAACATTTCGGACATATAGTCATTGCTTCTGCATTATAACTCCTCCCAGTCTTACTCTGTACCCTAAAAGAAGAATGAGCTCTGCCCTAAATAGATTTCCTGAAGGAAAGAAAAACTGCTTCATCACTTATATAAGTCACAAAATACCATGTACAACAAAACTCTTACTAGACTTAAAACAATTAAAGAATATATGTATGAGGCTGGGACTGGAGCCTTGAGATAATGTCCTTTTGTATGAAGAGGGACTTCCCTGTCACCTTGAACCTCACTGGCAGCCTCGGCTGGCTCAGGGTGCTGATGCAGAAGCCACATCAAGGAAATGGGCTCTCCCAGCTCACTGCTCCTGGATAATACGTTTCATAGAGCAGACTTGTTTCCAGAAAAAGAAATATCTTCTCTTGGATTCAAAACAATAAATTTCATTTGAAGTAAAACAGGGTAGGGGGAAGACAAATGTGAATCAGATGGTGCCTATTGTGTGAGCTGTGCTTTCTGTATGTAATTCCCATGGGAAACTGAGGAGGCAGAGGTTATTCTTTCCACTTTCTAGCCGAGGAGACTAAGATTTGCAGGGGCTAATGTGTTCAAGATCTCCTGCTGCTAAGTAAAGAAATCGGGATTAATATCTTCTAACATGGTGCAGAGGCCCGCGCTCCTTTAGGGCCCATACCGTCTTGTCAATTTGCTTTTCCTTTGATTTTTTTTAGAATTTAATATTTAAATCTCATTTTCAAAATGTGGTAACTGTAACAGGGAACATCCCCATTTCTGTTTTTCCTCTCACCAGAAGTTTGTAAGTCAATTATTTGGAACTCACAGTAGGTTATTTTATTTTATTTTATAGAAGAGTCTCATTTTGTCACCTTCAGTAGAGTGCCATGGTGTCGTAGCTGACAGCAACCTCAGACCCTTGGGCTCAAGTGATCCTTTGCCTCAGGCTCCCAAGTAGCTGTACGACAGGTGCCCGCCACAATGCCTGGCCAGCTTTTGGAGATGGAGTCTAGCTCTTGCTCAGGCTGGTCTCCAACTCCTGAGTTCAAGCAATCCACCCACTGGGTCTCCCAGAGTGCTAGGATTACAGGCATGAGCCATCATGCCCAGCCTAGCCATAGGTTTTTTTAACAAAAAAAAAAAAAAAAAAAAGCAAGTGATAGGAAAATGGAGAGTCTAATTTGGAGTCCTGAAATCAAGAGAGCAGTTGGGAGAGTACAATGTGGATAGAGAAAAAGAAAGGACAGATTCACCTTCTAAGGTTGGGTTGAGCTCTGAGTAAACTGTGCAATTGCCCAAGTGGTTTAGCTGCAACTTCTTAGCCCCTTCTTTCACCCTTGGCCTCTCTTCTGGTGTCTTATCTTAAAAAGACCCTTGTATTAGTGTAGGTCCAATGGGGAGGGAGAAACCACCCAGGAATGTAAAGAGTGGAAATTTAATATAAAAAATTATTAAGCCATGTTGGGAGAATAAATGTAAAAGTGTCAAGAGAACCCCAAAGGATGTCCTGGGGCTAAAGGAGAGGATGCCTGAAAGGACAGCCATGACTGTCCCTTCCCTGGGGTTCAGACCTTATTGCAAAAGATGTGGTTGCAGGCACTGAATGGGAGGAAATTCTCTGCATTGCCAGGGCATGAGATGCTGTAGCCACTGGGAAAGCAGGAGGCAACCTCCAGGGGTGCAGGGGAGTCTTGGGTGCTCCCACTGTCTGGAGCTGAGCTGAGCCGAGGCTGGTGGGCAAGTGTATAGGGGAAGGTAGGGTGTGCTGCGGACAGGAGGCCAGGAATTTGTCCTCTCTGCAGAGGGAGGACTGTAGCAAGGTGGTCACAGCACCCAGGACAGGGCTGCACGGCCTCCAAGGGACCGTGCACCCCAGGGCACAGCAGCACCAAATGTCCTGCACATACCTACTGTATAAGAAACAAAATTGACCAACCGACCAAAGAAAAACCCAGCACCCAAACTGGCACGAGCAGCCCCTTCCTCCTGTAGTGCCCCGCTGGTGCCTTCTTCAGACAAAGCTTCACGTCAGGCTTCTGTAAAGGAAAGATGCTTAGAATCCAGCGCTTCGTCATGACACAGGGAATGAGGGGCTAGTTTGGAGCTAAGAGGAAATACATTGATAACTAGCCCATTTCTAATTAGGGAAAGACAATCAGACCTGAGCAAGCACCTGCCAGCACACCATCCCAAGCCCCTACCGTCTTTTGCTGTACGATGGTCTTTTTCCTCGGTGAAAATTATTTCACACGACAAGGGTATATGTGAAACTTAGTAAATATGGAATGTAAATGTCTTAGCATAATAACTAAGAAAATGCCAGGAAGGCTATGTTAACCATTGTGATAAAAATGTGTCAAACAGTCTATGAAGCTAGTGTATGATGCGCCATGATCATATCAATGTACACAGCTATGATTTAATAAAAAAAAAAGAAAATTATTTCACACAAATGCCAATAGAGAGAAGGCAAATCAAACTCTTTTTTTTTCTTTTCTTACTAATTGTGAATGGCTAATCACATATCATCCTCCTCAAATATCTGCTTTAACCCCCCTGTTATTTTGCCCATTATTAACATAGCACCTGGCATGTACTAGATTTCAACACTTATTGAATGAAAGAATCCCAGAAATATTTACATTTATATAAAAGAAGTATTAATGCGGAGTGACGATTTGTAAGTGATAGAATTTTAGATAGTGAAAATAAATGAAGAGAAAGGTCCAGGACTGACAGCACAGGTCAGAAGAGTGACAAGTTAGACAAGGGTGCAAACAATCGTTGGTTTTACCCGTGGGTGGGGCGGGGTGTTGGTATCTGGATCCGGTCCTCACTTCCTCTCTGCTGTCACGGCTTCTGTCCCCTCTCTCCTTTGATATTCCAGATCCACTGGCCCGTCCACGTTGCTTCAGTGTTTCTGAAAGTAAAGAGGAGGTGGAAGGATCCTCTGGGCTTAGGGTTGTAAGCAGGCGCAGTAGGGATTATTTTCTTGATTAGGATTAATTTTAATTGGGGAATTTTCTTCATTAGCAGAAATGATTAAGTGCCTTACTGAGGATCTGTGAAAATCTGGTTTATATCTATATTTTTCACTCTCTCTCTTTGTCACTTAAATATGATTTACATTTTGTTATTGCCAAGGGAGTCAGTGAGCCTGGTATTTATTATCTATTTATGTCTATTCATTAATTTATTTATAATGCTCCACCTTTTTTTTCAGAAAAATGATTTAAAGCAAACATAATTAAACCACATGAAAGATTAATAAAAAGGCTAAGAAGAAGGATTAGAAACACATAAAAGGGGCAAAAATCCGGAAATTAGAATAATACAGCTACTGCAGAGAATGAATATTGTTGGGTGCCATATGTTGGGTGCTTGGAATATTGGTTTAGTTGGAGAAATAATTAATTTAAGATCTAAACATCTAGAATCAGATTTTCAGTTTGCCACACATTCTCTGGGTGAACTTGGCAATCAGTTTTCCAGGGTCTTAGCTTTCCCATGGGTGAAACAGAGATAACGTTCCCATGTCACTGTGCAAGAGCCTTTGTATGTGCATGTGTTTTGTGAAGACATTAGCCACATCTGAGACATTACTCTGAGAGAAAGAAACAATCTCCATGTGCTTTTCATGTTAAGTAGGTGGGTAATAAAATTGGCATTTATCTGTGAAGCAATGAATTCATGTTTGCCCTCAACAATGGTGATAATCCAGTTGTCCCCAGTTAGACTGTAGGGGTACGGAGACTTAGGGTTCAAATGTTCTTAAAAAGGAAATTCCTGGATACTTGGCTGAGGCTTCAAAACTTAGGACCACAAAATATAAAAGAGCAAAAGTGGCCTAGACATTTTTTTTTTTTTTTTGAGACAGAGTCTCAAGCTGTCACCCTGTATAGAGTTCTGTGGCATCACAGCTCCCAGCAACCTTGGGCTTAAGTGATTCTCTTCCCTCAGTTTCCCAAGTAGCTGGGACTACAGGCACCTGCCACAACACCTTGCTATTTTTTGGTTGTAGTTGTCATTGTTGTTTGGCAGGCCCAGGCTGGATTTGAACCCACCAGCTCCGGTGTATGTGGCTGGCACCCTAGCCGCTGAGCTACAGGCGCTGAGACAAGGCCTAGACATTTTTAATACCAAATATTACCAGTCAGTACTTGCAGCCACAGAGAACCTTCTACAGAATGTTAATTTTAAATGGTCCTCCTACTAAGTTAGGTACAAAATACACCCTGAAGTACACAGGAAATTCCTGCCATGGTAGAGGTGCCTTAGTATTCAGAATGACCGGTAGGGGTATTGTCCCAAACAGAACTTTTGATTTGGGATTGGCTGGGTGATTAATTGATAGCTTCATAAAATAAAATGGAGCTTGAGAGCAGCACTCTGGAGGTTAATGTCGGGTGTAGGGATTCTGAGCGAGTCCCTTAGGGCCCTGTGGTGCTGAATGAATGCCTTAACTAACGGGGGTTCATTTCCCAAGAACCTCAGGAAAATGTCATTGTGAGGAAGCCAGTGACTCCTGTCAGATACGCACATTATCTTACTGTAGTCCCCGCCGGTCTGGAACAGATGTGGTATGTTTAAGTACGAGTGTCCCTTGGCTCTCTGCTGTGGTTCTCATTTCTCCTCGCCACCGTGCTCTCCCTGTGTTACTGTGCCACCCTTTCACTGTGCCCAAGACTCTGGGCCTCTCTATGAAATCCCGGCCCCATAGAGCCCAGTGCCCACCATCTATCCAACTAACATAGTTCCATGTGCGTATGGTACAAGGATCTCCAATTTAGCATTGCTCAGACTCATTGTTTTATCTCCCAAATTTTCCATCCCATAAAACTGACTTTAGTATCTAAGTCCAGAAGCCTAAGGTTTATTTGTGGATGATTCCCTCTTCCACATTTCCAGCCAGTCACCAAGCTCTACTAAATTTATTTTGTCCCCTTAACATCTCTCAGTTTAATCCCCATCCCCCAGTGCCACTGCTGCTAGTATAGTCCAAGTTACAATCATTCTTTTTCTTAATTATACATATGTTGTAAGTTAGTCAGCTACCAATCTAGGCCTCCTCATTTCTGTTCACTGTTTATCTGGAGGATTATTCTAGAACCCAGGTCTGATTATATCATTCTCTGAAGAGGTGGTGATACCCCTAGCCATCCTTCAGACTCACTTTGGCAGTCATTTATACTCAGAGAAATCGTCTCTGATTCCCAGTGGATTAGATGTAAATCGTATAAATTATGCATAGACAATGTTTTTTATCAACATGGAACTGTGCCTTGTATATGGGTTGAATATCAGGCTAAATCCCTTTATGTTAAAGCTATTAAACAAAATACTGGAGCTGATCTGAGAGTTAGTAAGAGTAATTGAACACCTTCTAAAGTAAACATTCTTGAAACCACACCTTCTAAAGTAACATTCTTGAAACCACTGAGTAATCAGCTATTTTTCTAGCTTTGCAATCTAATTCCATTTCCACCTTTCTAAGACCATCTGCTTCCACTGTTTCCACTTAGAACCATCAAGTCATTTACCACCATCACCACAGCAGAATCTCCTGACCACTGGCAAATTGCTACTAGATTATTCTATCTTCTTTCTTGCTTTCAAAGTCCAGTTTTGAGTTATTTTGCACTATGTGATGAATCTCTATTTCAGGCCTGCTGCCTTGATTATATCCCTCTGTTTTCCTCAACTCTGCCAGAGTCCCACTGTCTTCTGAATCAAACACAATCTTCTAATAATAGCCTTGACTGTTTTTCATCACACAGGCTCCTTCTCTCAGCCAGCTCTTAGAGTTGTAAGTCAGTGGCAGTGGTCTTCCTCCCCACAGACCTTCTCTTCTCAAAAAACCTTCACCATGCACAAAACAGCCTTTTAGAAGCAACTTGAGGATTCCTCTGTCTCAGACTCAGCTGTTCACTCACCTACTCAAAGAAACTTCTTTATATGTTTTCTTTTGCAACCTACTGCAACATTCCTACCATCCCAACATACTTCTTAACAAATTTTAGTATCGGGAGACTCACTTGAATGTATTCTTTCATTCTGTTGGTCGTATATTTTCCTATCTTCTAAATACTTTTGGGGAGTGACAATGTCTCTACTTGTATATATTATATAATCCCAAGTGCTTAGAAGTGGTACTGTTTGCCCCATGGGTCTTTGATAAATATATTCTGATTTAGTGATTACATTTGTGTGCTTGTGATTGTATTGAGAATTCCACATGGGGAAAACTCAAGGAGTCTAGCATCTGCCCTGTGTGCTATCTGTTATTTAGGGCTAGCCTGTAATATACAACAGAATTTGTATTACAAAGATTTTTGAATATACTCAAATCTCCTTAGAAGCTGCATCCCATAAAACCTAATGGAAAGGGAATTTAGAGATAAGCTAATATCTAAGAAGTAGAAATGAGCTGTGACTAAAAATGCACATTTGAAATCTTTAAGGGGTACCTTATAGTTTAGAAATGTGAAAAACTATTTGCTTCCTTTTCATCACTGGTCACACCAGTTCCCGATATAGCTAGAGACGTTAAAGAGTGGTATTGGTCTCGTAAAGGCTTTTGAAAACTATAAGCAATCTTGGGTTATTTCTGATTATTATTCATGAAACGATCATTCTGAATTGCTGAATTGTGATGTTTCGTAACAATATAATGGCTTCTAACGCTCTAAGTTTTAGAGTTCTTGGTCACTGCCTGAAGACATATTGTGGTGTGTAGAATTCTAAACATATTTCCTCAGGATTCTTGTCCTTTGGCTATCAACCCAACACAGTAGGCACTGTGAGGAAAGGACTTTGCAGATGTAATTAATGCTACTCATTAGCTGGCCTTAAGACAGAGTAGTCTAGATTCTCCAGGTAGGTCCAGCATCATCACCCAAGCCTTTAAAACCAGACGCAGAGTGAGCCAGTGAGATACTGCAGGAGAGAAAACTAGGGAGATTCCAGGGGTGAGAAGGAGTCTGTGTGCTACTCCTGCTTCTGGCCGTAAGCAAGGGCCAGAAACAAGCTCTCAGGTGGGAGCCAGCCAGGAAATGGAACTTCAGTCCTACAACCACAAGAAATTGGAACGTATATACTAACTGAATCAGCCTAGAAGCAGATTCCTCCAAGAACATCCCAGTAAGAGCTCGACTAGCTGACATTTTGGTTTTGGCCTTGTGAACCCTGGGCTGGAGAAACCAGTCATACTAATCTGGACTTAACACTACAGAAATGGGAGAAAATAAATTGATGTTGTTTTAAGCTACTAATTTTGCAGTAACATGTTACAGCAACAGTAGGATACTAGTACATAGATCAAGGACAACGGTTGCTCGACCCTTTCTTTTGTGTAGGGGAGATATTCCCTCATTTTCTATTTGGGGTGGTCCTTTCGGATACTCCCCTGCTATTTACGATGATCCATGGATGACCAATGTGTCATAAGCTTTATGCTTATACTTTGTTGGAGAACAAAATTTGGCTTATAATGTAGGTTAGTTTTCAGTGCTATTTAGAAAGAGTTTTGTCATTAAAATGTATGTGATGGAAGTTTCCCTTGGGAAGCACTATTTGGAACACACGGTTTTTACAATGAGCCCTCCTGTGGGGAGGCACCAGTGTACTTCAGGTCTAAAGATGTTAAGCAGGATTGTCTTCAGATTTTTACTCCCAATTATAAAGAATAAACCCATATTCTTCTCAGCCAAAGTATAAAAGGACAATGATAAATGGTCTTCCCTGAGAGGGTGAGCCCCAAGCAGCTTCTCACCTCCCAGTACTTGGGGCCAGATATGGGGCCGGCCATTCAGCGCCCATCTCACCAGTAAGATGACCATGGGTTAAAATATTTACATTTGGTATGATCTGACAAGGATCAAATAGAATTTTCCTTCTCCATGAGAAAAGCGTTTTCTTCATTAGCTTGCCTGAAAATTTCACCTTTAGAGACAAGGTGTTAAATGGAGTTGTTAAAATGTTGCCTTGAAGAAGCAATAACGGTCTTAATGCCTTTGTAGAGCTTGTTATAGCTTAGAAAGCATTTTTACATATGTTCCCTAATTCCCTGATTGGGGTAATTCTGTGAGATAAGTGGGGTGGGTTTGTTTTTATTTTTGTTTTATGTTCCACAGCATCTATCTCTTGCTCATTACACACCTTTATTTCCTTACAGAGAATTACCTCCTAGGTAATCCTTAGGACACTCAATCAGGTGCATGGCTCTCCCTTGGCCCAGGAGTGGACATGTGACCCCTCCACCCCCTCCCCTGCGGGCAGACAGGAAGCAGGTGGCCACACATTCACTCAGGTGGCGTCCTGACAAACCACTGGTGCTGGGAGGTGGACACGCCATTGGAATTCTCCCTCCCAGAGTCCTGCTGCCTCCTTCAGCCTTTTTGTTTTCAAGTCTGGATCCCAAGCTCTCCTGTCCTTGGGTGAGTTTTTGAGTCCTTTTGCTCACGTTATCCACAGGTGATGAAGTTTATTACTCATTTTTACTGTATTAGGTCTTTCTCCTGCCTTTCCAAATATTCTGGAGGTGATTGGGTGTTGTATAAAGAGCACTAGACCGGAAGTTAGAAGATGTGGATTCCAGCCTTAACCTACCACTTAATTAGTTATAGATGACACCATTTCCACCCCAAACCAAAAATGTTAAAAATCTGCCTAAATAGACCTTCTTTGTTTCTTACTGGCTGGGATAATTGGGCTGTTGGGAGCGCTTAAAGCAAGGAAAGAAATTCTGCTAAATTAAACCCAACAAACATTTATTTAAGGCCAATTTAAAAAATGTTTAGAAAGAGGAGGTAGGAAAAGGAAAGGCACTGGAAGAAAAAACAGGATATGCCGTTTGCTAAAAGAGGTTCAGCTCTGAGGACACAGGCAGGGCTTTCTGCCCTGGGAGCTGCTGTGTGGGCGTAGAAGCTGCAGGATTAATGCGGCCAGTGTTCTTAGCCGTCTCTTAGGTGACAGAATTGTTTAGGGGAGGATTTTTAAGTCATTTAGGTAACAAATAATTTTCTATTAAAATAGCTAAGTTTCATAATTCAAATCTTGAATACATTTTAAGATAAAATATGAGACTTGTGGTGGCTGAACCTTAGGACCTTATCTCAGTCTCTCTGGAATTTCTGGTTACTGTGTTACCAAGCAGCAGCCTCACTGTGTGTAGAAGCCAGTACTACAGCACCGGCTTTTGAGAAGGAGAGAGTTTTATTGCTAGTTGATTGGCACAGAGATAGGAGGCAATGCTCAGACCTGTCTTCCTGATCTGGGCAGGGACTAGTTAATCATTTTAACTAGTCCTAGGTGATCCCAGTGCAGCTGGTCTGTCAGGCTGTGATGGTGACAATTAAGAGGTTAAGGCTCCCCCATTAAGCGCACCTGGGCTACAGGACTTGCAAGCTTGACTGCGCCACCTGTGACAGCTTAAGCAATGGTTCCTTGGTTTGAGCTGGTCCTGTAGTTACAATGGGGCACCTCCGTAGGAGACTTTATTACTACAGATGGAGAACAAATGTCTATAGACACAGTTTAGGCAACCTCAACTATTTCTTACTTGGTAGAAGGAAAGTGGGTAAGATGAGAGGAGGAACAATGTTCTTCAATAGCTCTGATTTTCAAGGAAGGCAGAAGTACAGTCCATAAGTGTCTACCCACAATCTCGTCATCAGCACCGCCTGAGTATTGCTTTTCACCTTTTCTGCTTTGAATTTCCTAGTTTTCATTTTTAGCATCACTGAATGCTTTGTTTATAAATAAAAATTCAGTTATTTGTATTAGTTAGAAATGCATGCTCAGTGAAACAATTCAATCAGTGTGAAATGTTGAAAGGAATTGTTTTTCCTCTGCAGCTCCAGTGTCCCCTCTGGTGAGGGGAAGATGTTGATTGGGCTGTGCAGAGTTTCAGTTGTCTACATTGCTGAACTCTCTCTTTTTTTTTTTTTTTACAGTTTTTGGCCAGGGGTGGGCTTGAACCTGCCATCTCTGGCATATGGGGCTGGCGCCCTACTCCTTTGAGCCACAGGTGCCGCCCCATCATTGCAATTGTTTGACCTGTATCTTAAATCTTCCTTAAGCTACAAGTTCTCTCTCTCTACTTCCATCTCATTCCCTGACATATTTCTATTGAATGACTTTCATAGAGTGGCTCACAATTTGGATTTCGCTATTTGTATTCCCACTAAACATTTTCCTCTGTTTCTTTTATGTCCTGTAAAATGTAGTAAGATTTAGTAGCTTAATAAGGCTCAGTTTTCATTTCTTTTTTTAGTTTTGGCAACCCTACTTCACAGTGATGTTGCGTTCTTCTATCAGCGTGGATGATAGAAGATGTCCTCGTTATGGGATGTCATCAGCTGTGGGTAATGACTGGAGATTCTTTATGATTCCTTGAGGTTAGATCCTGTAGGGAAGTCAGGATAGATATTTGGTTCCTTTTCTTTATTGCCAGTTTTCAATATAATGGGTTTGTAAAAGTGAACAATGGGTTTAAAAAAACATTATTAAGTTTACCCACTTAAACATTTCTGATGTTTCAATTGACTAGAGTTACCATGTTGATGCTCTGATCCTTAGGCTGGATTCTAAATCCTTTTTGACATGACTTTTGGGGCCTTTTGATTACTTTCTTTTCTAGTATGACAAATTATCACGCATCTTGCACATATTCTGTTGCTGGCCTATCATCAGCCTATCATCAGCCATTTATCCAAGGAAGCTTGGTTCTTTTTAGTGAAAAGTAAATTTAGGGACCACAAAATTGGGTGTTATGGATTCTCTTTGCTATATTCTTGTCTAGAATATATCATCAAATAATCATTTCAGAACATATCTGAGTTACGAGCTCATGGGAAAACACTGTCAATCTGATTTTCTCTTTTATATTTTCTTTCTTCCTTAAACATTGAGAATTTTTTATTCATTCATAGTAATCTGAAATTCAACAGAAATATATCCAGTATGTGTGTGTGTGCGTGTGTGCATATGTGTTCGTGTGTGCATGTGTGTTTGTATGTGTATATGTTTGTGTGTGTGTGTGTACTTCTGCTCGAGACTAGGTGAATCAATTATCTGGAAACTCATTTTTTTCCTTGTGTACTTGGAAAACTTCCTCTATTATTTTTTAGATTATTGTTTATCCTTCATTCTTTCTGTTCTTCCTAATCAGAAATCCTCTGAGATCTGTATTGAGATTTTTGCACCGGTCTTCCGTGTCTATTGCTTCTTATTTTATAATTTTAATCTCTTTGTCCCTTTATTGGAATTCTGAAATAATTTGTTGGCTCAGTCTTCCTAATCAATATTTTTCTCTTCAACTTACTCCTTTGACTGTTGAGCCCAATTGAATTTTATCTTTTCATGGTCATGTTTTAAATTTGCTTTACTTGATTTTAAAGAATAAATAGTCTCACAAATATGAAGATCTTTAGTATGGCTGTTCTGCAGGCTTGTCCTGTTGCCTATACATACTGTTTCTTGGGTGTACATTTTTCATTTTCTTGCAATTGATTCCCCCTGCAATGGAGTCAGTTTTTTACAGTATCTGGTGATTCTCGCTACTTGAGGATCATCTTTGAGTTTGAGACGTGCTGTCACAATGCTACCTTATCTGCACTCACATACTTATGGGCAGGCAGACGCAGGCCCCACATCTTCAGAGAAAGTGGGAAAAGAGGTGACTGGCTAGCTGCCTCCTGGGCTTGGTAGCTTCTGCATCTTCCAGGTCTCACCAGCTATCAGTGACTCTATCTTGCCTCTCAAGCTTTAGCTCCCAAACTCACTGCTCTGCAGTCAGGAGCAAGGGTCTTGATTCTTCACAGCACGGCAATCAGCATGAGCTTCCTGCTCATGTCACTTCTCCTCTCTTCCCAAGGACCCCAGGGAAGACCTGAGTGGCCAGGTGGATGCTAAGAACAGCATGGGTTTGCATCACGGAGGGGAAGCCCTCAGCTTAGGGAAAACTGAACTTTTATAAGGAGCAACAAGGAAACCTACCTGGCTTTTGCTCTGGAGAGACATTATCTTTATTTTATTGGACAGTTAGCAACCTGCTCTGTGCTCCAGAGAGAGCTACTGTCTCTTTTTGTTTATCTTGTTTTCTATACACCCATCCTTGTAAAAATAGCCAGGAACAAAAACTGTCAGTGCTTCTGCTTATAAGACATATAGAAACATGAGACAGGGTGGCTCCTGTGGCTCAGTGAGCAGGGCGCTGGCCCCATATACCAAGTGTGGCGGATTCGAACCCAGCCCCCGCCAAACTGCAACAAAAAATAGCTGGGCGTTGTGGTGGGCACCTGTAGTCCTAGCTACTCAGGAGGCTGAGGCAAGAGAATCGCCTAAACCCAGGAGTTGGAGGTTACTGTGAGCTGTGACGCTACAGCACTCTACTGAGGGTGACAAAGTCTCTAAAAAAAGAAAAAGAAACATGAGATACCCATGAATTGTCTCCCAATACCACTTTATTAATTATGTCATTAATATTAATTAATATTTTTGAGACTTGTACGTTTTCTGGGTATACTGTATCAGCTTCAAATAATGAGGATTTATTTTCTCTCATTTTTCTATATTTATGTGGCTTTTCCCCTCAGCATTATTGAATTAGCTAGCACCTTTAACACAGTGTTAAATAATAATGCTGGTAGTGGGTACCCCTGATGTGATTTCATATTTCACAGCAGTGTATTTTTTTTTTTAATACATTTGCTATTAGTATCTGGAAAATGTTCATAATTATGTAGAGAAAGTATTCTTTGATTTTTATTTTACTTTCTTAAAAATTAATATGGGCTGCTGAATTTTTTCTGTGACACGTTGTCCATATGGTTATAATTATATTAGTTTTTCCTTTAATGTGATAAGTCTAATAAACAAGATTAAATGCTGACATTAAATTATTTTGGAATAATTCTGTGATATGATTTCCTATTTTGCTAATAGTTTATGTCAAATTTGCATCTATATTTACAACTGAAGTTTTCTGTAATTTTCTTTTGAAGGTTTCATATTTGAATGAGTTTTAAAACTTACTATCTTTTGTAATACTTTGCAATAGCTTAAAAAACAAAAGAAGTATTTATTCTAAGTAAGTTATACATAACTCACCTATAAAACCAAATGCTTTATCCATTTCAAAATAGTGTTTTTAACCTTTCATCTTTTCTTTTTATTTTCCAATAATTATTATATTAACATATTTTAGAAATTGAACAATATTAAAAGGCCAATAACCCAAACCAGCAATTCTTTTCCATAATTCTTTAGGCAAGTTTCCCAAGGGCAACTACCTTCAAATATTTGTTTACCCTAATATTTCAAAATAGTATGCGTTAAGTTAGTATTTTTACCCTTTACTTCATTGCCTATTAATTGCCTATAATGATATGAGAATTTAGCTGACACACATCCTCTCATTTTTCATTGCCTTCCTTACTTTGTTTACATGTCTTTATTGAAGTCAATGTTTAATATTTATGACTATTTAAATATTTTTGTTCCTGATCTATATTATCTACTGTGATATTTCCCTTTTCTTCTTTTCAAGTTTCTCTTGTGAGAAGTCAAGGGGAACATAATAGTGACTTCATTAAAATAATTTTTTTGCTCCATTTTCTGTTTACTTATTTCCAATTCTTCTCCATTGCTCCATGGTCAAGACATTAGGAAAACGGTGTCTTCGATTTTGTTCCTTGGCCACCTCCCTGCCCTCCTGTTCTGATCAGGAGGGTAGCACAGCCTAGACCTGTAACACAGCTGTCATTTCCACACTTTGGTTTTCCAGCCTCTGGAGAAATTTCGTAACACTCTTCTATGTTGCTCCCAGTTCTTGGATCCCCAGTCTTTTTCTTTTTTGGTTTGTTATTTTATTTTTGTGATGCACATCCTCCTGTATTTTCCTATGTGAGGGGACATGGAAAGTAAAATTTTGACTTTTTCCATAGATTGCATTAATTTATAGTTTGGGTGGGTATAGAATTCTAAGTTGAAAAATTACTCTCCTTCAGGATTTTGAATGCATTGGCCTATTACCTTCTGGTTTTCAGTGATGCTGTCATGAAGCTCAATACCATTCTTATTTTCTCTCATTTTCTGTTGTTGTTCATTACAAAAACAAGTTTATGGGGTATATTTTACATGAAGAACTTGATGGACTTTTACATATGGACAGAGCCACCTACTGAGATGACGTTTCCTTAGAATATTTGTACTACCTAAGAAGATTCCTGGTATTCATTCATAGTAAATCATTTTTAGCCCCTAAATGTAACTGCAATTCTGACTTCTATCAACATTATTTTGCCTGTTTTTGAAATGGAATCATCAAGTACATAATATTGTATTTGGCTTTTTATGCTCAACATTCTGACTGAGAATCAGCTGTGTGGTTGCATGTGGTGATAGCTCCACTTTTCAGTTGCTGGATTTAGTGCTGCTGTGGCTGGACGTGATGGACATTTAGCGTGTCTCCTGACCTTCCGCTTTTTGAATGAAAATGCAATAAACGTTGTTGTGCACATATTCTTAATTCTTCATGTGGCTTTGTTCGGAAAGACAATTTTTGTCTTTTCCTTCAGCATTATGAAATTTCATCATGTGCTTTGATGTGAGTTTTTAATTCTTTTTTATATTTTGCATTTATTTGTTTCTTTCTGGGGAACTTTCTTATAGCATTTCTTCAACAATTTCTTTCCTGCTTTTTCTTGGCTATCTGTTTCTAGAACGTCTACCAATCAGATTTCGGAGTCCTTGGTCTGATCCTCTGATTTTCAGTTTGTCTATGCTTTTGCCCACCTAAGTCTTTTTGTTCTTCTTTATGAGAGATTTTTAAAAACTTTACTTTAGCCTATTACTGAAAATTTATTTTCAACATGTTATACATTTCCAAGTGATCTTTCTTCTTGTCTTGTGTGGTGTCTTGGAGCAGTGTGGGAGACAGGAAACAAGTTTCCTCCTGTCTCTGACTCAAAATTTTACTTTGTCTTTGTATGTTGGCTGTTATAATAGAATACCATAGACAGGGTGGCTGATTCACATCAGAAAAGTGTTCCTCACAGTTCTGGAGGCTTGAAAGGCCATGACTAAGGCCCCAGCAGGTTCGGAGTCATCAGGGCTCTTTCCTGGTTGATGGATGGTGCCTCTCACTGCACCCTCACGTGATAGAAGGGCTGAGGAGCTCGCTGGGGTCTCTTTCATAAGAACACTAATCCCATTCTTGAGGGTTCTGCTCTCATGACCTAATCACTGCCCAAAGGCACCTTCGAATAGCCTCATGTTGGTGATTTGCTTTCGACATATAAATTTGGTGGGATCACAAATATTTAGAGGATAGCATTCCTCCTAGTTTGGTCTCCATTTGTTTTTCCTGCTCTTTGCTGTGCCTGATATATATATCTATTGTCCTTAGATTTTATAACTCGATTGAATTGAATTTTAGTTTTTTCTATTCCTATAAGAGTGAGGAGAAAGGGCTCTGTTTAGATAGATACACAGCACGAAGGAGTATGGGGGTTGATTTCTCACACACACTTTTAACTGATGCCTGTTTTCACTGACAGGTGTCGGCTTTACCTGTGCTGGTCTTCAGACATATTCCAGGTTCCTGTGGGGGATGGTGGCACATTTCTCATCGACACACCTTCTCCCTTGTGTGAGCTCTAAGCTTTTAGCTACAGCTTCCCCTCTTTTACTAAGTCATCTGCTTTTTATCCTCCAAAAGATAGTTCTATTCTGTTCTCTTCTTTTGTGCTCTTTGTTCTTGTACTTTATACCTTTTCATTCCTTTAACTGTATGTTCCTGAGTGTGAGAAAGAAGTTATGGAAGTGTGTGGTCCCAGACATAGTTCAGAATATGTCCGTGTTAGGTTTCATCTCTGATCAATTGCTATGATGTCATCAATTTTTCTTTATATATTCAAATATAGTTTTGTAAATTTGTACATTATTTTATCCTTTTAAAATGTATTTTTGACTGGTATTAGATGGATACAATATTTTACATTCAATGTAAGTAAAGGGATCGATTGTAAGAATCTAGACAAAAAAATAGTAGTCCCTAATAACCAGCATGCATTTACTAAACACAACTAATATCAAAATTTTTTCGATAGGTCTAGTCCTATGTTGCTTTCTCTGTTTATGCTAATACTGTACTGTTCCTTTCATTAAACTGGCTGAACCTGAGAAATGGGAACTTCTCAATGTTAACTTGGAATTCTCTGCTTTTAACATAAAAATTATTTTCAATCAAATGAATATAATTTTCTATGTATCAAAGAAGAGACTGTTTTTACACATAAAACATTTATACTTCATTAAGACAAATAGTTTAGGACTCATATATACATATATACACACATATAATATATATATGAACTGTCAGCTTTTGCAATAAATATGATCCTACAGAATTTGTTTTTTTCATAATCAGTTTGGTAGAAAAAAATTTCAGTGGAAGACAATAGATTTGGCATTCATTAAAACAGCTCACAGTAATATATATCTTCTTAAAAATCCACATTATGTTGAGTTTGGCATTTATTATTTATTTTTGTAGTCCTTTGATACAAATGTCCTTTCATTGGTTGAGATTTACAGTTGGATCTCCAGAGATTTCAAAAACAATGTTGAAAAACTATTCTGAGTGAGTTGTGGACCAAATACCTAAGTAAACTTCTATGGATCAACACCAGATTTCAACATTATGGAATTCTCTGGGGTGAAGAGGAGCTAGAAAATGTTTAACAAATATGTGAATATAAGTATAAATATAGCAAACCTACCTCTTAGTTCAGTGGTATTTTTCTATCTTATTTGTGACATTAAATATACTTTTGAAATGTCTTTGTTCTACATTTATCCCACAAATAAATCTACTTAAGCAAAAAGTTTACAAATAAACCAGATGTGTTATTCTTTTTAATTTTATTCTAAAATAAATGATAAAACTTGCAGTTCTTTATATAGAGAAACTTTTGGAAAAATGTCTAGTTGCATTGGTTTCATAGGGCTTTAAAAATAATTTTATTAATTAAACAGTTAATTGTATTAACTGTTGCACTATCTCATAGCTTTGGACACAGATAGATCTGGATTATATTTACAGGACCTGGAACTTGTTATTCTAAATTTAGATATTAAGTCTTTATCTGAAAAATCAGAAGGTATGACATTGAAATGAAACAGTGTAAACAGATTATTCAGCCCAGTATCTAGAATACAGTAATACTATTATTTTCTTAACTATTAACAATTTTATAAGACCTGAAACAGTTTAAATATACATTGCCAGTTGAATGTAAACAACACACTATTAAGGAAAATGGAGGGCGGCACCTGTAGCTGAAAGGAATAGGGCGCCAGCCCCATATACCAGAGGTGGCAGGTTCAAACTTGGCCCTGGCAAAAAACTGCAAAAAGGAAAAAAATACTTAGAGATATAGAAAACTTGACTCAGAATGCTTTAGGAATTCTATTAGAATTTTGGGAGTAAAAATGGAGTAAAAAATACTAAAGCTTGTTAGGACTAGTTGCATTTCCTTATACAGATTTTATTAGCCAGCAATATACAGACTAAAATGCTTTTTATATCATTCATTATTTACTTTTTAGGGACATTAAAAACATACATAATAAATATATTGCATTTTATTATCTCATGGATATTTAAATAGATTAAGAAATTATGACCTGATAGATAACATGGTAGAATTGCTTAAAAATTTGTTTTATGAGTCATAGAATTTTCAGTCTCAAATATATTAAGCAATTTTATTTTCACCAGTTTTTATACATTTCTTTCATCAGGTTACTGACAAGTAACTCTCTTTCATTTAGGTTGCTATGAAGTGTAAATGTCAGGAAGCCTTGAGAAAAAATTTAAAAAATGGAAAGAAATTCTTTTTCTCACAGGAGGAGTCCTGTCGTAGGGTAGTCCCAGGATTGGTAAATTTTTCAAGTAATTTTTCAGGAGTCACGGTTCTGGCACACGCCTATGCCTAAACAAGTAGGGAATAAAACACACACAATTGCCGCCATTGGCTGAGGCTAATCCACATTTCCATCTTGAGAGAGGCTTCCTGATGGACAGACACAATGGATTTCTGTTGGGAAGAAAAGAAGAAAACCTTGGAGTCAGCCATGGAATCCTGTAGTAATGAACCTTAAGTATCTGATTTTTAACGTCTTCCCAACTTCAATATCAGGGCCTTCTCCTGGACCCTTCATTTCTTCCAGCGCTCAGCCTCCATCCTTTCATCTCACAGACTGATCTCGCCCTCCTTCCTCTGTCCTTCCCTCCTCCCTTTCCATTCCTCCCAGAAGCAAAAATAAACCAGACTCTTTGTAAAGGGGTTTACCCATAATGATTTGTGGCCTTGATATTTTCTTATTAAGTTTCATTTTCTACCGTCAGAAAATTTTCAAGTTGTTTTCACAAACAAAAACAGAATGCTTCCTAAAAGCGTACTCAGCTTGAGTTAGTACAGTGATGCACTTTTCTCATTCTTTACACAGTAGGTCAACATAAAACTAGAACATGAAACAATGCATTGGAAATTTTATTAGAAACATTTTTCTTAAAAATTTTTTTTTTTTATCTTTTATCAATGATTTTAAAAAAGTGATAAGACTTCTGTCCATGCAAACTAGATAGCTGCTCATGTTTTATGGGAAACTAGGAGTATGTCAGCCCCTTGATGCTAACCAGGTGGTTACTCCTCCCTCTTAAAAGGGAGGAGGAGTCTGGGGAAGACATTTGGCACTTGACTCATTCAGCACCTGGCTGCTACCAGTCCTGGGTGCTGGAACAGAAATCTTTATAAATTAATTAGTCAAGTTTCCCTAGAGAAACAGAAGCAGCAGCACATACATGCATGCACATGCACGTGTGCACGTGCACACACACACACATACAGTTTATTATAAAGAATTGGCTCACATAATTATGGCGGCTGGCAAGTCTCAAGAAGTGCAGAGTGAACTGGCAAGCTGGCGACCCAGGAGGGCTGATGGTGCAGTTTCAGTCTGAGGATCAGTCCAGCCAATAGCATGTGGTCTAGTCTGAAAGCTAGCAGTTTTCATTTGAGCCTGAAGGCAGGAAAAGCTGGTAGGCAGGAAGAATCCTCTATTATTTGGGGGAAGGGTTAGATGTCTCCTTCTCTTCAGACTTTCAACTTGACTGGGAGAGGCCTGTCCACGTCAGGGAGGGACCTCTGCTTTATTCTGTCTCTTGTCTTCAGACGTGCCCAGCTAATATTTGACCAATGGCACCCATGGCCCAGACAAGTTGACAGGTACATTTGGCCATCACAATAACCTGTTGGTTGTCAGAATTCAACCACTTAAGAAATGATGCAACATCCTACTCTTCTTACCTTAAATGTTACCATCACAAGGGTAGTTGTTCCCTGCTTCATGGCTAAGGTTTCTCAGAATATGAAGCCAGCCAGCCAGCCAGCCAACCTGGTTTTCTTTAGCATCACCTAGTGATTTTTTTCTTCAATCATATCCTCAAAGATGGATTAGTTCCCTAATGATTAATTCTGGCAGCACCACGCATATACACTTTATTATATGCATTACAGTTGTAAGTTTTTATTTTTAAATTCCTTTTAAACTTAAATAATCACAAAGAAATGAGGACAAGGACCACAACTAGTGTGTTTAGCGTTGTAACTCAAATGCTTGGAATGCTAGAGAACATAGCACAGATTTCTGCAGAGTAAATGAACAAGCAAAGCATTGAGTTATCTAAAGTAACTAAGCTTGAAAAGGTAAAGTATCTATGTGGAGAAATAGTAGGGAGCTGAATCTGATTTGTATCAGACAGAGGGAACACTCATCCAGGCAGTCTACACAATTAAACAGAAGCGTGGCAAGGTGGAGGTTCAGTGAGCAATGGCAGCTGTCATATCAAGTTTGAGGGTTGGTAGAATATTTTAATGGAGCTGAGTGTGCAGCCTGTGACAGCTGGGAAAGAACTTAAGCCGGCAAGGTTGGGGTGAGCATGTGGCCATGTAGCAGAGTCTGGAGAAAGATAACTGAGCAGAGAACTTGGACAGAATGTCTGTACAGATAAGGGAATGCAGAGATAAAGACATCTCAGGAGGAGAGCGTGAGAAAGTTTAGAAGTATAACTGCTAAAGTATAAAGACTGCTGGGGAGAGCCAGGAATAGTAAAACCAAAAAAAATTTTTTTTTTTTTTTCTGAGACAGACTCTCACCCAGTTGCCCAGGTTCAAGTGCAGTGGCATCAGCCTAGCTCACAGCAACCTCAAACTCCTGTATTCAAGTGATCTTCCTCCTTCAGCCTCCTGAGTATCTGGGACTACAGACACCTGCCACAATGCCCAGCTAATTTTCTTAGTTTAATAGGAACAAAGTCTTACTTTTGTTCAAGCTGGTCTCAAACCCCTGAGCTCAAGTGACCCACCTGCCTCAGCCTATCAGAGTGCTGTGATTACAGGTGTGAGCCCAGCCTAAAACGAGGAAATTAAAGAGAAAGAAGGTATGGAGCAGAGCTGTAGTATAAAATGCTGTGAGGAAGTAGAGAGAAGGTGTCTTGAGCGCAACCCGTCTCTGTGCCTAACAAAAGTCAAGTGGTAGCAAAGGTTTAATTACAGATGGTTATAGAAGAGTTAGTCAGGAGCAAGTGGAAACAGGAAGTGTGGGCATCTCATGTGAAAATGGCCGTGGTAAGCAGAAAGTGAACGATTACGTGAACAGCAGGAGAACCTCACCGATTCAAAAGATTCAGGATTATCTCATTGGTTTCAAAAATTAGATGAAAGCCAAAGGAATCTCATTTCTACTTTTAGGAAAAAAAGAAATGAACTAAGCTGTAGGGCAGGAGGGAAGGAGGTGCATGAAGAGAAATCAAAGATGCTTCTTACAAATAAAAGCAGTAGTTTCATGAACTATTAAGAATTGTGCTTTTTTTCAGTCATTGTGTTGTATTCCCAAACATATTTTCCAAGGCGAAGTGTGGTAGCTCATATCTGTAGTCCTAGAACCCTGGAGGCTGAGGCAGAAAGAAGGGTTGAGGTCAGAAGTTTGAGACCAGTCTGAGCAAGAGGGAGATCCTGTCTCTACTGAAAACAGAAAAATTCACCCGTAGTGGTGACATGTACCTGTGGTCCCAGCTACTTGGGAGGCTAAGGCAGGAGGATAGCTTGAGTCCAGGAGTTGGAGATTGCAGTGAGCTGTGATGATGCCACTGCACTCTAGTCCGTGTAACAGAGCAAGATCCTATCTCAAAAAAAATGAAAAATTCCATATCTAAAAAATTTTCATTTTTATCTCAGTGACCTCATTTGTTACAAATCAACTCATACAGGGTTCTGCCTGTAAAGTGTGTTTCCCCTTTCCCAGAATGGATGATCTTGAAATAATTTTATTTATTTTTATTATTTTTTATTAAATCATAACTTTATACATTGATGCATTTCTGGGGTTCAGTGTACTGCTTTGATACACAATGTGAAATGCTTACATTGACCTAAGTAACACATCCATCACAATTATACTCATTTCTTAATTGGAACTTCTCATGTTGTCATGAATATTAGGACCATCCTGTATTCTCAAAGTGATGTCTTCTTTAAAGAATTCTAGAAACTTAAAATATAAGGCCGGGAGGGTGACGTAATGAGGCATTGTACTTGGGAAAGGTAGGTTCCCGTGGCCATCACGATTCTCCTTAACTTCCTTCCCTCCAGTTGGCCCAATCTTTGCTCTAACATAGACGATTTTCCTCTGTCACGTTACTTTTTCTGATCTTCTGACCCAATTTAGAGTGACCATCGTGGTAGTCAACTATGATCCCTAATCAAGAGGGTCACTAACTAGTAGTTGCCTTATTATGGTAATAGTTAATGTACCAAAGAAATCTGTGGGACAAGGGAAAAATTATGAAAGCTGTTGTGCCTTTGTCTCCTGAAGATCTAAATGAAGCAAATTCTAATCTGCACCAGTGTGCTGGGCTCCCCGACCTTTCTAAAACCAAGGAAGACGATTTATTTTTCCTTTATTTTCTTCAATATCTTTCTCATTATAAATAAAATTCTTTTGGTCTTTCTTTCTGAACTACTGATTCCAGCCCTTGAAACCATCCTTGGGGTATTCAGTGAATGCCTTTGAAGTAGTTTGATAATTCCATGTTTTGTGGATGTAGAGTTTATTCAAATAAAAATGATTTGCTATTCTCGTATTGTGCTTCTGAAAAGGTTATTAGACTTAAAATGCAATGGATCCATGCAATGGCCTGCCTAAGGCCTGAATTTCCTTCACTTGGTCTTTTCTAAAGTGAATTACAGGAATAAGTTGTCTGTCAGCCTCTTCTTTGGTTCGAGGGTAGGTAAAGCGGTTATCCAAGCTATTTCAGTTTTCATTCTATTTTAAGATAAAGGCAGAACAAAGCTTTCTAGGTGTATTAAATGTTTCATATATGAACATTTAAACAACCAAATATCACAAAACTCTGAATAGATTGTAAGAAAGACAGTGTATGGTGGCTCGGCACCTGTAGCTCAGTGGTTAGGGTGCCGGCCATATACACTGAAACTGGTGGGTTCGATCCTGGCCCGGGCCTTCTAAACAATGATGACAACTGCAAACAAAAAATAGTTGGGCATTGTGGCCGGTGCCTGTAGGCCCAGCTACTCTGGAAGCTGAGGCAAGAGAATCCCGTAAGCTCAAGAGTTTGAGGTTGCTATGAGCTGTGATGCCACAGCACTCTACAAGGGTGACATTGTGAGACAAAGAAAGAAAGAAAGAAAGAAAGAAAGAAAGAAAGAAAGAAAGAAAGAAAGAAAGAAAGAAAGGAAGGAAGGAAGGGTGGGTATGGGAGAAGAAAGTTGGCTTTAATATTATCCGTGGAAGCAAGAGAAGATAAGTGAACAGACACATGTGCCTTCCCAGAGAAATTCTCTCTTCTCCTGATGATGCATAGTGAATGTGACAGATGGCGTGGAGACAAGAATTGTCCAGTGCCATTTAAAATTATGGTTTCCTTGATTTTGATTGATTATGCTGGTCATATTTTATTCATTTTAATATCCATTTTTCTTTGTATGATGTGAAGCGATTTTATCAGGACTGTATACCTTTGTTATCATTTTTAAATAGAAGTAAATGCTAGTTGTCTTATTTTTTTTTTTTTCTGTAACAGATATAAAAGGCAGTCCTACATATTGCCCTAAATACATGTACCAAAATACCTCTCAGAGCCTTGTTTCATAGTTCTTTGAGATGGGAGTAACCAGTGAAGGTCACGAACATGTCACTGAAAGACTTATAGAAATACATCTAAATGTATAGTGAAGAGAAAACTGCGGGTATCTGTCAATATGCAGAGTGAAATATACCTGAGTAGTAACTGTGGTAACAGAGAGCAACTATTGTCAATTGATGATGGAGTTTTTTCTAGCTTCTCAGCAGCCAGGGGCGAATGCGATAGTTTACGTTCCTGGCAACTCACATTCCGGTGGTTTGCAGTCAGGTAGAGCTGAGAATGGGACCGTTAGCTATTGCATTCATGCAATGGGGTGAATTGTGTTCCACAGGAAAGACACGTTGCAGTCCTATGTTGAGGTCTCCTAGTACCTCCAAGTGCGACTTTATCTGAAGATAGGGTCTTTACAGAGGTAATCAAGTTAAAGGAGGTCATTAGGGTGAGCCCTTGTCCAATATGACCGGTGTTCTTATAAAAATGGAAAACTTTGAACAAACACACACATACACAACCCTCAGATGGCAGTGTGAAGCCAGGAGCTGATGTGATGATTGTAGTTATGTGGCCACAAGACAAGGAGCTTCCAGAAGCTAAGAGGGATGACAGGAATAGATCCTTCCCTAGCGCTTTAGGAGGCGGCATGGTTTCACCAACACTTTGATCTTGCAGTTCCAGCCTCCAGAGGTATAAGACAATAAATTTCTGTTGTTTAAGCAGCTCAGTTTGTGGTATTCTGTTATAGCAGCCCTAGCAAATTAATACACTTCGGTAGACAGTGTCAAATGGTGCAGTAAATAAACCTCCAAATCTCAGTGCATAAAGACAATGAGAATTCATTTCCTGTACCTGCGAATTCCAGGGGCCCTGGTTGGTGACAGCCATTCACAGGATCGTTCAGAGGTCCAGAGGTCTTCTACCTGTGGCTTCACCAGTCCTTAGGGCCTTCTGACTCTTGCTAGATTTTTTTGTATCTGGACAGCTAAGTTGAGGAGACAGGAGAGAAGGAGGGGAATGGGAGGGGAAGGGGAAGAAGATAGTTGTTCGGTCAGGGACAGAAAAACTGCATCCTGTAAGTCTAATTCCTCCCTTGAAGCTCAGAAATATACTAATACTACAACATCATTATCATCAAATCATGTTGAAACCTTTGTAAACACCTTATAAAAGATATTTTTAAAGCACTTTACATGTAACATCTTAATTAATTTTTTTACCCAGTTGAAACCTCTTTAACAATGAGGAAACCAATGATCAGACAGGTTAAGTAACTTGCCCAAGATCACACAGATGTATATGATTCCAACTCAGCCAGTCCAACTGCAGAATCTGAATTGTTAATTACTATGTCATGGTGCCTCTGCATATTTACGTGCATTTACAAAGCCCACAGTCATTTATACCTGTGGTCATCCTTGCTGCTAAACTGACTGCATGAAACCTCAGGACTAGGCAAGGTATTTAAAGAACTCTCAAGAGAGAAGGAGGCACGTATGAGAAAGGACATTTGCTCACAGCTTCCACTTATCTCAACCTAGAGCTCAAAAACTGGTCTCTAGAATGTTCACTTCTTTTACACTCTTTGTTTTCTCTCCTCTTCATTTCTAATCTCTTTTTTTGAAATTTCAGATTAATATGTGGGTACAAATGATTAAGTTACATTGCATTTGTTAGGTAAAGTTCAAGTTGTAGTTGAGCCCTTCACCAGGGGGTATGCTGTACACTCTTATATTGTGCTCATTAGGTGAGAGTTTACCAATTCACCTACTTCCAACCTTCTCTTTTTTCCCTCTGCCCCCCCATTTCCTGTTTCTTTTAAAGTGCCTACTGCCTTTTTTTGCTCATGATCTCTTCTACCCCCAAAAGTGAAAATCTCTATGTTAGTTACTTTTCTGAAATTTATTCCTACTCCCGTCTATTAACCTACTCTGCTAATTGCACTTCTAGGCTTTTTAGTGCTTAGAATTAGATTTGGCTTCAAATAAGCTTAACTCCCAAATGAAAGTAGCCTAAATAAGTTTATTTCTCTACTGCTATAAAGACATAGGGCTGCTGCAGCAGCTCTGCTTCACTAAAGCTTCAGGAACCCAGGGTCCTTTTTTCTTGTTCCTCTGCTGTGTATGAACCTAACGTCACTCTCTGCACAAAATAGCTGCTCCAGGTCCAGTGATCACATATGCATTCCAGCCTGCAAGCAGGAAGAAAGGGGAAGAGAAGGACAAACTTTTAGGACTTTGCTCTCAGTTATGCACACTGCTCCCACGTGCCACTCTCACTGCCAGGTACATCTGCCATGATTCCATTTTCATCATTCCTATGACATAACATTTACCCAAATTACAAAGTAACAAAAATTGTCTCTAAGCCATATCTAGGAAGTCCAGATATTTTATTGATTATCGATACAATTATTTGTAGATGACATTAATGTAGAAAGCAGGTAATAGCCTTAGATGCACAATGACATGTTCCACTGTGTCATGTTCACTCTCACAATGTTTTTGTTAGTTACTTTATTTTTAATCTTCAAGCTCTTTTTGTCCCCTTCATTAGCAAGATTTATGTATCATGCTAGGTATGAGTAATATGCATTAAGGACTTAATCAGCATATCAATGTAAAGTATTTTGCCTGACCAGTGAATATTGAATCCTAACTGATATAGATATGAGAAATTTTTTTTTGTTTGTTTTTTGGCTTTTCCACAAAAATATAAATTAAATTAAATTCCAAGATGCTTGATCCTTGGGTACTGTGTTCTCAGGAAATCCATTGTCTTAATTAGTATGATACATTAGAAGTTTTTGTGGATGTATTTACATTTGTGGATGTTTATATAAACTATTCTATATACCTGTGAAAGAAAAAGAACATTTTAAAAATTCTGCTTAAAAATCCAAGGGGAGCTGGAATTCATCATTGTAATTTCTCTTTTATTATAGATTTTTAATGCACGTGATTGGATGCTTGCATGTATGAAATAGATCATTTATTAGAGCTGCAGTGTTGCCCAGAAAATGTGAAAAGGGAGGAGAACGTTTTCCCTTTAATAAAGTTAACATCTGTGCACTGGATAGAAGTGCTGTTACTATCACAGAATGTTTCCCCTGTAGGAAAATGATGCCAGGTCCTTCAGTTTTCTGACACTCACGTTGATGACTCTAATTGAAGAATGAGTCATGGTTGCCGTGTTTCTATTAGAAATATAAACTGAACAGACCTCTGAGTAAAACTCGGGCCAAGACAGCAAACCACCGACCTGGAAGGTTTCAGCCAGGTGGCTTTGTTTTGTTTGCGTAGCTGAGCAAAGTCAGGACACAGATCCTATTTAAAAATACAATGATTTCTTTTGGTTATTTTTTTACCTCTTTCATACATAGTTTTGAAATCTTGGCCACAGTGGATTATTTTTAGTCAAGGATGAGATAGTTTCAGGCATTTTTCAGTTGAAAAATGATTATGTAAAAAGGATTGCATGTATTTAAATTGCACAACACCCCCCACAAACAGGATAACGAACATTTCTATCATCCTAAAATGTTTTGTGACCTGTTGCAAACCATCATTTCCTGTGCTCTAGTCTCTAGGAAATGACTGATTCGTTTGTATTTTCTAGAATTTTAGAAACAATATATATGCTTTTTGTTCTTTTTTTCATTTAGTATAATTAGTTTGAGATCCATTCATTTGTTGTTTTTTCAGTATTATGTTCTCTTTTTTCAGCTGAGTACTATTCCATTTTATAGATACGTCATTCTTGTTCTTTCATGTGGACATTTGGTTTTTCCCTAGTTTTTGGCTATTAAAAATAAAGCTGCTATGAACACTCGTGTACAAGTTGTACTGTGTGGCATATGTTGTCATTTCTTTCAGTAAATATTTAGGAAGGGAATGGTTGTTGGGCCATATGGGAGGTGTATGTTTAGTTTTTATGAAATTGGCATGCTATTTTGCAAAGTGGTTGTACCATTTTATATTCCCACCAGCAGAGTATGGGAGTTCCAGTTGCCCCACATCTTTGTTCTCAGTATTGTCAACCTTTCTAGCTTCAGGTATGAAATGGGAGGATTGAGGCTGAGCCGTGTCTTATGTATTTTTTGGCTATTCTTATATTTTCTCTGGGGAAGTGTTTTGATTTTTTTTTTTTCAAACTTTTGCTCATTTTTAAAAATAAGGTCGTTTGTCTTATTCTTGAATGTAAACGTTCTTTATATGTAGTGTCCTAAATACAAGTCCTTTGTTTGAAATATATTAAGTAAATATTTTCTCCAAACTGTGGTTTGCTTTTTTATATTGGTGGTGTCATTCATTCAAAGATCAAGAGCTTTTAATGTTGAAGATGTTTTAATTTTTAAGAATTTTTGTATTGATTGTAGACTTTATGACCTAAGAAATTTTGGCCTAAAACAAGGTCATAAATATTCTAGCCTGTATTTCTTCTAGAAGTTTCACATTATCAGGATCTACACCTAGGTCTATCTTCCATTTTGATTAATTTTTATGCATTGTGAGAGATCAAGTTCAATGTTCACTTTTTCAAATATATAAAAAGATTTTCCATATTGCCTTGACACCTTTAAGAAAAGTGAATTAACTATATATGTATGTGTATGTATACGTATGTTTATATACTATCTAGCACATTTGATTGTCTCTGTGTTTTTTTAGAGACAGAGTCTCACTCTATCGCCCTCAGTAGATGCCATCACAGCTCATAGCAACCTCCAACTCCTGGGCTTAGGTGATTCTCTTGTCTCAGACTCCCGAGTAGCTGGGACTACAGGTGTCCGCCACAACACTGGCTATATATTTGTTGCAGTTTGGCCAGGGCTGGGTTCAAACCTGCTCCCCTCAGTATTTGGGGCTGGCGCCCTACCCACTGAGCCACAGGCACTGCCCAGTTGTCTCTGTATTTATCTGTTCACTAATTCCAGGGTGTCCTGAATACTGCAGCTTTATTAAAAGATTTTATTTTAGGGGTGGTGCCTGTGGCTCAAAGGAGTAGGGTGCCAGCCCCATATACTGGAGGTGGCAGGTTCAAACCCAGCCCCAGCTGAAAACTGCAAAAAAAAAAAAAAAAATAATAATAATAATAATAAAAATAATAAATAAATAAATAAATAAATATAAATTATTTTATTTTAATAAAAATAAAATGTATTTTTTAGAGCAGTTTTAGATTCTCAGCAAAATTGAGCACACATGCATAAACTCCCTATTATGGACTAAATGTGTCCTCCCCCCCTCAAATTCATATATGGAAACCTAACCTCAGAGGGGGTGATATTTTGATATGGGGACTTTGAGAGGTGATTAGGTCATAATGATGGAGCTAACGGTGAACATTTCCATTACCCTAAAATGTGATGGATTCACACCCTTATGTTAGAGACCCTGCACATTATCTACCATGTGAGGACGCAGAGAAAAGATGGCCAGCTATAACCAGGGAGCGGGTCCTCACAAGACACTGAACATGCCAGCCCCCTTGTCTTGGACTTCCCAGCCTCCAGAACTGTGAGAAATGAATTTCTGTTGTGTGTAAGCCACCCTGTCCATGGTATTTTGTTCTAGTGACCTGAACAGAATAAAACGTGGCCCCATTATCAACATCCTTCACCTGAGTGGTGCATTTGTTACAATTGGAGCTGACATTGACACAGCATTACCAACCAGAGTCCATAGTGTGCCTTAGGATTTGCTCTTGGTGTTGGGCATACTATGGATTTGGACAAATAAATAATGACATATTTACACATCCCTAGAGAGTCGTTTCGCTGCTGCCCTAAAAATCCTCTTTGCTCCACCTACTTGTCTGTCCCTTCATCTCAAACCCTGGTAAACACTGAGGTGTTTTGTTTTGTTTTTTTAAAACCGTATCTATAGTTTTGCCTTTTTCAGAATGTCATGTAGTTGGAATCATACAGGATGTAGACTTTCCAGATCGCCTTCTGTTATTGTTTGAATGTTTGTCCCTTTCAAAATTCAAGTTGAAATTTAATCGCCATTGTAACAATATTAAGAGATAGGACATTCACCAGATGATATGCCCTGAGGGCTCCACCCTCAATGGGTGGCATCTGGGCCATTATGAGAAGGTGACTTTGGCCCTATCTTGCTCTCTTGACTTCTTGCTTTCCAATATGTGACAATTCAGCAAGAAAGGCCTCACGAGATGCTGGTACCTTGATGCTACTTTCCAGTCTTCAGAACTGCAAGTGAAAAAATTTCTGTTCATTATAAATAACTCAGTTTAGGTATTCTATTATTCAGCATAAAACGAACTAAGACAGCTTCTTTCACTTAATAATATTCACTGAAGTTCCTCCGTGTCTTTTCATGGTTTTCTAGCTCATTTCTTTTTAGTGCTGAGCAATATTCCATTGTCTGGATGTACCACAGTTTATTTATTAATTCACCTACTTAAGGGCATCTTTGTAGCTTCCAAGGTTTGGTCATTATAAATAAAGCTGCCATAAACATCTGTGTGCAGGTTTTCATGTAGATTAAAGTTTTTGACTCCTTTACACTTAAATATTAAATATCACCTAAATATTAAGTGATACAATTATTGGATCATATGGTATAAATTGTTTAGTTTTATTTATTTTTCTTTCTTTAAAAAAAATTTTTTTTAAGGTTAATGTGAGGTAAAAATATTTGAATTTGTTAGCAAAAGTCCCTCTTGTAGTTTGTGTCCCACACTCAAAAGGTGTGCCAAACACCCTTCATTGCGCCCATTAATGGGAGCGTGCCAATCCCCTCTTCCCCTCGACTCCTTTCCTTGTTCCTCCTTCCCCCAATTTGAATTGAGTTTCTGTCCTATGTGGACATGTATTAGATCATCTATGGGTTTAATATTAATATTGAGTGCATTGGATATTTGCTTTTCATTCTTATGATACTTTAGTAAGAAGAGTACGTTTCAACTCCATCCAGGTTAATACAGAAGATGTAAAGTCTCCATTTTTTTTATGGATGAATAGCATTTCATAGTATATATTTACCACAGTTTGTTAATCCATTTCTGAGTTGATGGGCATTTAGATTATTTCCAGATCTTAGTGATTGCAAATTGAGCTGCAATGAACAATCTAGTTCAAATATCTTTATGATAAAGTGGCAGTTTTTTCTGGGTAGATGCCTAGAAGTGGGATTGCAGGGGCAAACAGGAGGTCTAACTTGAGTTCTTTGATCTTTATACTTTTTTTCAAAGAGGGTGTATGAGTTTGCAGCTCCACCATCAGTGTAAAAATGTTCCTCTCTTTCTACACTGGGGCCAGTATTTGCAACGCTGGGACTTTGTGATGTGGGCTATTCTCACTGGGGTTAGGTGATATCTCAGGGTGGTTTTGACTTGCGTTTTTCTGATGATTAGGGATGATAAGCATTTTTTTCATATGTTTGCTAGCCATTCACCTGTCTTCTTTAGAGAAGGTTCTGTTCATATCTCTTGCCCAGTGATAAATGGAATTGTTTTTTCTTTTTTTATTGATTAATTTGAGTTCTCTGTAGATTCCAGTTATCAACCCTTTGTCAGATTCATAACATGCAAATATCTTTTCCCATTCTGAAGGTTGTCTATTTGCTTTAATTTTTGTGTCCTTAGCTGTGCAGAAGCTTTTCAGTTTAATTAAGTTCCATTTGTTTATTTTGATGTTGTTGTGATTGCCACTGAAGACTTTCCCATACTTTATTCTAGGATGTTTATCATTTCATGTCTTAGATTTAAATATTTTATTCTTGAGTTAATTTTTGTATGTGGTGAAAGGTGTGGATCCAGTTTCAGTCTTTTACATGTGGTTATCCAGTTCTCCCAGCACCGTTTATTGAATAGGGAGTCTTTTCCCCACTGTATGCTTGTTTGGTTTATCAAAGATTAGATGGCTTTAAAAGACTGGTTTCATCTCTTGGTTTTCCATTTCTATGTCTATTTTTGTGCCAATACCATGCTGCTTTGATCACTGTGGACTTGTAATATAACCTAAAGTCTGGTAGAGTGAGGCCTCTGGCTTTATTTTTACTACTAAAGATTGCCTTGGTTATATGTTTTTTTTCCTGGTTCCCGACGAAATGAAGAACTATTTTTCCAGTTTTTCCAAGTATATATTGCCATTTTAATGGGGGCTACATTGAATCTGTAGATTGCTTTGGGTGGCTTTGAGTAATCTAGACATTTTAATAATATTGATTCTTCCCAGCCAAGAGCATGCTATGTTCTTCCATTTGTTAATGTCATCTGCTATTTCTTTTCTTAGGATTTCATAATTCTCTTTGTCGAGATCCTTCTCCTCTTTCGTTAAGTATATTCCCAGGTATTTCATTTTCTTTGAGCCTACTGTGAAGGGAATTGTGTCTTTGGTTAGCTTCCCAACTTGGCTGTTATTGGAATATTGATTTTATACCCTGAGACATTACTGTATTTGTTAATCACTTCTAGGCCTCTTGGGGTTGAGTCTCTGGGGTTCTAAGTATAAAATCATATTATTGGCAAAGAGCAAGGGTTTGACCTCTTCTGCTCCCATTCGGATGCCCTTTATATCCGTCCCTTGACTGATTGCATTGGCTAGAACTTCCAGCACTATGTTGAATAGTAGTGGTGATAGTGGACATCTTTGTCTGGTTCCTGTTCTAAGTAGAAAAGCTTTCAGTTTTACTCCATTCAGTATGATATTAACTGTGGGTTTGTCATGGATGGCTTCAGTCAAGTTAAGAAATGTACCACCTATGCCTATGTGGTGAATTACATTTATAGATTTGCATGTTAAACCACCTTTACATCCCTGGGATGAGAATTATTTAGTTTTATAAGAAATCGCCAAACTGAACTCCCAAGTGGCTATATTATTTTGCATTTCCACCAGCAGTGAATGAGAATTCCTGTTGCTCCTCATCAGAGTTTGATGAGGTCTGTGTTTTGGATTTTAACCATTTCTAATACAGATGTAATGGTATCTCAATGTTTTCTTTTTAAATATGAAATTTTTTATAATATTAAAATATATATGAATATATATTTTTCATATATATATATATATATATTTATTATTCTTTTTTTTTTATCAGAGCTCACTGCAACATCCAATTCCTGGGCTCAAGCAATCCTTCTGCCTCAGCCTCCCAAGCAGTTGGTACTACAGCATACACCACCAAGCCCAGCTAATTTTTATATTTTTTTTGTAGAGACTGAGTTTTGCTATTACTCACGCTGGTTACAAGCTACTGGGATTAAGCAATCCTCCCACTTTAGCCTCTCAGAGTGCTAGGAATATAGGCATGAGCCACCGCACCCAGTCAGTATCTCATTGTTTTAATTTTCTTTTTCCAGATAACATATAATTTAAATATATTATATTTTCATATGCTGATTTACTTTCTGTATAACTCCTTTAGTGCCATGTCTGCTCAGGTCTTTGACCCATTTTTTAGATGAGTTGTTTGTGTTTTTCTTAAGTTTTAAGTGTTCTTTGTTTATTTTGCATATAAACACTTTTTAATTGGTAGAGTAAGTCGTCCAACTTTGTTCTTCTTTAAAATAATTCCTTAGGGTATACTATGTTCTTTTATTTCCTTGTTTTTTAACTAGCTTGACAATTTCTACCAAAAATTAAAAAAGCCTCGTGCCACCTATTTGGAAGGCTGAGGCAAAGGAGGGTCACTTGAGTTCAAAAGTTCAAGGGAGCTACGATTATACCACTGCGTTCCAACATAGGTGACAAAGCAAAACCCTGTCTCAAAAAAAAAAAAAAAAAAAAAAAAGTATTGATTGAAATTGTGTTAAATTCATATATCAATTTAATTACAACTAACATCCTAATGATATTGGGATTTCTAATCCATGAACATGATATAACTCTCCACTTACTTAAGTCTTTAAATATTTTGTAGATTCATCATTAAGATTTTGACAAATAGAAACAATTTTATTTCTTTCTCTATTATCTTTCTTCAAAGACTAAGACTTCAGTTATAATGTTGAGCAGGAGTGAATGGAAGCATTCTATCTTTGTTAATGAATGTGGGGGAATGTTTAAGTTTTTGCTATTTAGTATAATGTTAACTATGATTTTTTAAAAAAAGGGGAGAGGAGGGAGGGGGGAGGTGGATGGAGGGAGGGGTACTGGTGGAATTACACCTGCAGGGCATCTTACAAGGGTATATGTGAAACTAGTAAATGTGGAATGTAAATGTCTTGGCACAGTAGCTGGGAAAATGCTAGGAAGGCTATGTTAACTATTGTGATGAAAATGTGTCAAATGGTCTATGAAGCTAGTGTATGATGTCCCATGATATCAATGTACGCAGCTATGATTTAATAAAAAAAAAAAATCAAATGAAGGAAGTACTTTTCTAGTCTTAATTTACTAAAAATTTACATGGGAATGTGTATTGAATTCTGTCAGCTGCTTTTTCTGTATTTACTGAAGTGATATGAATTTTCACTCTTGTATTTTAATATGGTAAATTACACTGATGTTTTAAAAATATTAAACCAATCTTGCATCCTGAGATAAACCTTACCTGATAATAATGTACTATATTTTTATACATAGTTGTATTATATTTGCTAATATTTTGCAAACATTATTTTATATATATGTTAATGAGAGATGTTGGTCTGGATGTTTTAAGTTTATGTCCAGAAAATGTTTTTGTCAGTAGTACTTCCTTGATTTTATTTTTTTCTTGAATATTTAATAGGATTCATCTGCAAAAATGATTTTTGATTGATTTCCTTTTGCTATTGCTGTTTTATGCAATAATAGTTTTAATTTCTTTATGTGATATAGGAATATTCATATTTTCTTTTTTTTTTATTTTTAAATGTTTTTTCAAGGCATTTCTTTTCATTTCACATAAATTGCTAAATTTATCAACTTTTTTCAATACACATATTATTATCCTCATAGTATCTGTCAGATCTGTATTAATTACCCCTTTTCTATTCCTGATATTAGTAATGTGCATCCTTTATCTTCTTTTTTTGATTAGTCTAGGGGTTTGTCAGTTTTAGTGGACCTTTTCAGAAAACCCATTTTCTATTGGTTCATTTCCTCTCTTGATTCTTTTCTGGTGTGTTGATTTCTAATCTTATCTTTACTATTTTATTCTTTCTACTTTTTCTGGCTTTTTTCTTATTATTCTAAACATTTTGTTAGAATCTTAGGGCATTGAGTTTAGTTCTTTTTTATTTTCTAATGAAACATTTAAAGCAGTAAGTTTCTCTCTAAATTTTGCTTTTGTTGCATCCCACAAATTTTTACATGCTGTATTTTGTTATTTAGTTCAACATATATTAATATTTCATTTTTTATTTTCTTCTGCAACCTATAAATTATTTAGAAGCCTTTTTGATTTCCACATATTTAAAATTTTCCAACTTATCTTACTATTATTGAGTTCTAATTTAATTCCATCTGTCTAGAGAATATTTATTATATCATCTCAATCTTTTAACATTTTTGAGAATTGTTTTATGAATCTTAGTAAATATGTCATGTGCACTTGAAAGATTATGTTTTCTGCAGTTTTGGGATATATTGTTCTATAAGTGTCAATTAGATCAAAGTGGTTGACATGACTGTTTAAATCTTCTATGTATTTCTTGATTTTTTTTCCTCTTTAAATATTCCATCCTTTGCTGAGAGAAGGGTACTGAAATCTCCTACTGTGATTATGGAATTGTCTCAATTTTCCTTTAATCCTGCCAGTTTTTCCTGTGTGCATATTGATTCTTCGTTGCTAGGCACATACATATTCATGATTGCTTTGTCACCCTGATGAATCATCTTCGTTTATTAGCATGAAATGTCAGTTTTTATATCTGGTAATACTCTTTGTCTTAAAATCTATTTTATCTTACATGAATACTGTTCCTCTAATCTTCATTTGCTTACAATTTCCATCATGTTTCATCTATTTTCTTTCAACAAATCTGTGTCTATATATTTAAAATGCAACTCTTGTAGGCTGTGTTTTATGATGGTTTTGCTTTTTTATCCACTCTGACAATCTCTGACTTTTAACAAGATTGCTTATATCATTAACATTTAATGTAATTATTTACATGCTCAGGTTTATGTGATCTATTTTTTTATAGACTTTAATCTTGTCCCTTCTTCTTTTTTAATGTCTCCCCTTTCCCTACTAACTTATTAGAGTAATTTTTAGCATTCTTTTTTAATTTTTATGTTGTTATACCCCTTGTTATTCTACTTATGTTTTTAAAATGGTTGTTGTAGGGACAAAAATATATATCCCTAATCTTTCCTACACCACTTATAATTACTATTGTATCATTTTATGTAAAATTAGAAAACTTATGATTGTATAGGCCTCTTTAATACTGATTTCACCATATATACACTGCCATATGTATTACAACTTTATGCATTAAAAACTTCATAAGATAATGCTATAATTTTTATTTTAATAAATCATAAGTATTCTGTATAACTTGAGAGGAAATTTTGTCCAGATATTTATCATTTTCAATGCTTTTCATTTGTTTTTTAAGATCCAAAATTTTCCCTGGAAACATTTCTTTCATCCTGAAGCTGCATATAATGCATTTCTTATAGTAAAGGTCTGGTGGTGATGTACATGTATTTTATTGGTTTTTCTTGTCTTAAAATGTCTTCATTTCACTTTCATTCCTAAGACTATTATTCACTTGGTATAGAATTTATGCAGTGAAAACCTTTTAACTTCAATATTTTAAAGATAGCTTTTATGATTTCTAATGAGAAATCTGTGCTTATTTGCATTGTGATTTTACTGTATGTTTTGTGCTTCTTTTCTTCTTCTGGCTACCTTCCAGTCTTCTTAGTTTTAGCAATTTACAGTCTGAGCTGTGATGCATTTAAGGATAATTTTCTTTTGGGGGATTCTGAACTTCTTAAATATATACATTTATGACACATAATTTGAGAATTTTGGGGACTTTTTCATTTTAAACTTTTTTCACATTTCTCTTTTCGCTTCCTGGGACTCCAATTACACAATTATTAGACCTTTTGATGTTTTACATAGCTTGCTCAGGATCTGTATTTTCTGTCCTTCACATTGGATATTTAATTTGATTTTTCTTCAAATATAAATATAGAAAAATAAATATAGACTTTTTCATCATTCATTTTTCCTCTGCTATTAAGTTCAAACTATGAAATATTTTCTGTTTCTCTTTTGAGATTTCCTATTTATTCATTCATTTTGAGTACTTTTTGAAATCTCATGGAGTATAGTTATAACAACTGTTTTAAAACAATCACTTGATCATTCTAGTATTTGGTTTAACTCAAGGTTGGCATCTGTTTATTGTCTATCTCTTGAGACTAGGTCATATTTTTTCAGTTCTTTTTATATCTAGTAATTTAGGATTGTTTACTGCACATGGCATATGTTACATCCTGCGGACCCTGAGTTCTTTTATGGAGAATGTTGATATTTTGTTTTATTAGGCTAACAGTGCAGTTAGACTCAAGGGTTATCAAGCTTTCTTTAGATGACTCGTGTTATTGCTCTTCGTTGAATGTACCAGATAAACTCTAGCTTGAAAATTTCTGGGCATGGTACAGTGATTTCAGGGGAGAATTGCCATGTAATGTAATGTTTTAATATTTATAAGAATAATATAATTACCAGCCAGGTGAAGTGGTATGTGCCTGTGGACCCAGCTACTTAGGAGACTGAGGCAGGAGGATTGTTTGAGCCCAGGAGTCTGAGATTGCTGTGAGCTGGGTTGAGACCATGGCATTCTAGCCTGGGCAACAGAACAAGATTTTTTTCTCAAAAGAAAAAAAAAATATATATATATATATCTATATATATTTATAATTACAAATTCAAATAAAAATCAGTATAAATACATTCATTTTATTATCATTATCATCATCACCATCAGTGACAACAACAGAATGTGAGCCATTATTATTAAAAATATACTTAAAATTAGGGACATTTCCTTATTTCTTTGTGGACAAATCCATCAGAGCCCAACATACAACTGATAGTAAAATTATAAAGCATGTGTACTGACAGGGCATGCATAGGACAATGGTGTGACAACAGGAATGGAACTGGTAGGTAGAGCTGAGCTCCCTGGCTGTTGGGGGTGGGCAGAATGGACTATTAAAGCAAATTTCTTCTGATGTATAATTTGGCATAAAGTGGGTTTTGTCAGACATTAATCTTTTATTCTTCTTTGGCCATATCTTTACATTTTCCAAGCACAAATTCCAGAAATAAAATAAAATATGTGGAAAGGTTTAAAAGAATTTAGAATAACCAGTGATGACTGAAAAGCAAACAAAGAAGGTGCTGCTTGTATTAATAAGTTAGCAGCAGTGGGCACATTCAACCTAGACAAAGGCCAGTCCCTGAGGGAAACTCAACAGCAGGTGCTGACCCACCAGGTGTCCTCAGGATGCTTTCAGTAGCTAAAGGGCATTCTGGAAGGATTTTCTCAATACTAAGTACTGATCTCCTCTGGATTAGATCATGAATGGAGAATAAAGACAACATCGTCTTTCTAAGATTTGAAAAAGAAGATAGTTTTCCGTGGGTCTAGAGTAGTTTATATGTGTTCCCTAGGGAGGATGTAGGCACTGACTCTGTTGATCTCTCAAGGTCCCTTTCAACCCTATCCTTGTATGATTCTATTATTAATTAGTGAATGAGAGGATCATTTAATTAACATTACAATTAAACCTGCCTGAGGTATGATTCTGTCCCTAGCAATTCTGAAAAAGCCATAAGATGTGATTTCCTTGAAAAGACCCTTTTGGGAAATAGTTAGAGGTAGTCTTGCTGAGTTATCAAAGAATCATCTGCCTTTTGGCATCATTGAAGGGCTAGTGTGTTACAGGACAAAGCTTAATAGAAAATTAGTAACCATACATGACAACATAGTGAAGCATCAAGTGTTTTGCTTTTGGCAAGAGTTAATGATTTTTTTTTTTTTTTTTTTTTTTTTTTGCAAGAGCAGCATAATACATGATTTTACTTACCATTTTTCACAAAACAAAAAAATTTGCATACATTTTTGCAAGAGTGAATCATAGTATGGTAGAAAAACTAAGAATCATCTAAAACAATAGTTTTGTATAAATAAAAAAAAAGATTGGATGATAACACAGCACAAAATAATAATACTAGGCTTGCCTCATTGCACTGAATTTCTGCAGAGCATAAAACTTCCATCAGAAAATACAACTATGAAAATAACAAATGGATACTGTAAATTAAAACTAGAGCAATTACAAGGGGCATTCCCTAAATAATTTTATATTCATGGTGTTCTAGTTGTATTGGAAGTGGTTTTTTATTTGCAAAACAAATTTTAGTCTCCAAATTAAGGAAAATGTTTTTGATGTACATAATTACAACAGGCTGATGAATTCAGACTCTCAGGCTTTTGCAAAATAGAGAATCTGAATATTCCTAATATGATACAATCTAATACAATAAAGTTGAATTTCTCTGATTATATAAAACTCTTTTTCTACATTCAAATGATTCCCAGTGATGCACTTAAAACTGTACTTGTTATACATTTATATTATCCTTATTACTGCATTTCATGGAAGGAAAGGAGGTGATAGTCATTGTTAGAATGAAGCCAGAAGCATATGAAACAACTGTTTTAATTATCCAAGAAAAAAAATTAGTTTTCTTAATCTATACACATTTGGATGACTGTTGGCCATCAGTTTTAACATGTTTACTTACTGTAATTTTCATGGCCAGCTCATATGGCACATATTCTTCTAAGGATGAAGATGTATCTATTCTGAGCTTTCCTATAGAATTATTTACCCACAGGGGAATTTGCTTAGGTAGTTAATAGAAGTTCTCTCTTGGGAGACAGAACCAAACCTTTACAATCATTCTTTTTTTAAAACAGAGTAAGTAAGTATATTGACAGCTCTTGATTATCAATTTGTTTTTTAATCCAAGTTTGCTAAGAATACGAATACAAACACACACAACTCTCCTTTCTATTTATCCATAAAGTATTTGGGATGTGTGGTGGGTTACTGAATGATGATGTCAATCCCTCCCAGGGTAGGGGTGTTGACTCTCTACAGAGTCTGTCTCAGCCATGAGACAAGGCCATGATGTCATGAGAGAACCTAGGCAGAAGAGTCTGCTGTCTGGGTTAAGCTGCCCTTTTTTACCCCCATACTCTGGATCATTCACTACTGTTATGGTTGCTTTATTCTCTGTCACCCTCTAGATTGTTATTGGCTCTAAAAGAGAAATCAGGAAGAAAATAAGAAATGAACAAGTGATTATATAATGGTTTCATAATAGTATTGAGGATACTGGGTATTTTTTTCCCCCGTTCTTGAGATATTTTACTAAGAAGAAAATAAGCTCAAGCTCCATTCAGGTAAACATAAAAGATGTAAAATCTCCATCTTTTTATGGCTGCATAGTATTCCCATAGTATACATTTACCATAATTTATTAATCCATTCATGGGTCGATGGGCATTTGGGCTGCTTCCAACAAGTGTTTTATTGATTCCAATCAATAAAAATTGATTCTCACTGGATAAAAGATTTAAACTTAAGACATGAAGCTATAAAAATACCAGAAGAGAGTACAGGGAAAACACCTGAAGAAATTAGCCTGGGAAAATACTTTATGAGGAGGACCCCCCCTAGCAATTAAAGCAACACCAAAAATATATTACTAGGATCTAATGAAACGAAAAAGCTTCTGCACAGCCAAGAGCACAGTAAGTAAAGCAAACAGACAGCCTTCAGAATGGGAGAAGGTATTTGCAGGTTATGTTTCTGACAAAAGTCTGATAACTAGAATTCACAGAGAATTCAAACTAATCAATAAGAAAAGAATAAAAGCCCCATTTCTTTGAGGGCAAGAGATGCATTAGCTTCTTAAATATAGTGTCAAGTACCCCACTAGTTTTATGTTGCCCTTGTTTCTTTCTCTTTTACAGTAAAAAAAGCCAAACCCCCCCACATTTTATTACTGAGACATGTATATCGCCTATATAGTGATTGCAAACCTGCTTGATGATTTACAAAACTCTCTAACTGGGCTGCTGCATAATAAGGATTATTATGTGAGGACATTTTTGCTTATCTGCTGGCAGGCATCATGAAAATTATGCATGGAACTTTTTTTTTTTTTTTGGCTCATCACCTTTAGTGTTTATGTATTTAATGTGTGACCCAAGACAACTCTTTTTACAGTGTGGCCCAGAGAAGCCAAAAGATTAGATACCCCTGTCTTAGATTAATATAGCATTATATAATAATAATAATATATCCTTAAATTCATAGTTTTCTGACAAAAATAAGTTTAAAAGTGTGCTTCAATGTATCCCTATTGTATAAAATAAAACTTTTACCTTATACCAGCTATGTCTTAAAGCTGTCAGTAGTCTTTCCTCAGGTATCAGGAAATAACTAAATTTTATGACATTGTTTCCTCAGCTCTCATTTATTCTTAAAGCTTGTTCACTCTAAAATGTTGATAAAGTTCCCAGTGACTTTTAAATTGCTAGATTCAGTTGTCTTTTTTCATTGTTTATTCTTTTCTATTACCTATTTTGATAACATTGACCAGTCCCTATTTTTGAAGTTACCTTCCTCCATGATAACCCTTTTTCAGATTACCTCCTCCTTCTCTCTCTACCTCACTGACTTCTTTCTCTTCTTTTTGTTATTATTCTCAGCTCAGCTATGGGATGTGTAGATGGTCAGTGTTGGCAGCATTAACAAGTGGCAACATAGCATAATGGTAAAGAGTTCTGATTCTGGAACTTCAAACCCTCACTCCCCTCTTTCTAGCTATGAGACCTTGGACTTAACGTCTCTGTACCTTGCTTTTTTTTACCTGTGAAATGGAGATAATAATAATGCTTTCAGGATTATTTTCAGCATTAGAAAGGTTAATATAAAATGCTTAGAATTGAACCTAGCACATAGTAACTACTCCTTTAGCTTTTACAAAATAAGGTTCATTTTCCTCACCTTTTGTCGTAGTCCATTCGGGCTGCTATTACAAAAAAATATCGTCATAAACTGGGTGACTTATAAAGAACAAAAATTTATTTCTTAAAGTTCTAAAGACTGGCAATTATAAGATTAAGGCACTACCAGATTTAGTATCTGGTGGGGGCCTGCTCTCTGTTTCATCGATGGTGCTGCCTTACTGTGTCTTTACATGGTGCAGGGGGGGATGGAGGGGCAAATGTGTTCTCTCAGGCTTCCTAACTAAGACCACTAATTCCATTCCCAACCTCTTAATACTATTACATGGGGGATTAGGTTTCAACATAACGAATTTGGGGGAGACACAAATATTCAGACCATAGCACCAGTCCACCTCAAAATAGGAGATGGCATGGGTTTCTGGACACTTTGTACTAAGCAGAATAATCTTTTTTTTTTTTTTTTTTGAGAGTTTCATTATGGCACCCTCGGTAGAGTGCTGTGGCATCACAGCTCACAGCAACCTCCAACTCTTGGGCTTAAGCGATTCTCTATCTTCTCCCTCCCAAGTAGCTGGGACTACCACAATGCCCAGCTATTTTTTTTGTTGTAGTCATTGTTGTTTAGCAGGTCCAGGCCAGGTTCGAAACTGCTAGCCCTGGTGTATGTGGCCAGTGCCCTAACCACTGAGCTATGGGCACTGAGTCTAAGCAGAATAATCTTGAGATAATCTTAGACTTCTCTAGAATTATTAATTTATACACTCAGAGAGAGAGAGTCTTTCTACTTTCTTTTTCTGTCTTCTACGGAAATAAATTTTAAACAGCTTCAGGTTTCTTTTTCATGTGTTTCATTCCATTCATTTTACAGAAAGCTTTGATCATTTTCTGTATGCTTACAATGCAACAAAACACAATCTAGCAAAAATCCGTGCTTGTTTGGATCTTATATTTTGGTCGAGGTGATAAGCAGTTAAAATGCAAATTAACATATATGGTCTGACATGTGATTAGTGCTATTGAGCATAATATAGTTGGAATGAGGGGCAGAGAGAAACATGGGAATAAAAGGGGGAAGCTTTATCACTTTAGTTAGGGATAGAGAGGAAAGGTTAGTGAAATAAGACTTTATTTTTTATCTGAAAAATAAAAGCCCCAATTTATATTATTTGCTAATTTCTGTGAAAACTATTTGTTGTAATGATTACAACAAAATGATGAGGTTGGTTTTTACAGATGTGAAACTGAGACACAGCGAAGTTAAATAACTTGTCATAAGCATATGGAATGGGACAAGGATGTAAACTTAAGCTGTATATATCTAAGTATTGGTTCTCAACTATGGTGATTTTGCCCCTCAAGGTACATTTGAAAATGTCTGGAGACATTTTGGTTGTCACAACTGGAATTTGGGGATGAACAGGCTACTAATGGCATCAAATGGGTAGAGGTCAGGGATGCTGCTGCACTGTCTACAATACGCAGGATACATCCTCCCCCAAAACAAAGAATTATCCCGGCCAAAGTGTCAGTAGTGCTGAAATTGAGAGCTCTTGCCCTAGAGCAGTGTTTTCAACCATTTTTATCTAATGGGACACTTGAACCTATAGTTAAACTTTCATGGCACACTTGAATTATGGTTCATCAAAAAAAAAGTTTAAAAAGGACTGTGCACGTAGCTTAGGGGTGGGTAGGGTGTCCGCCACATATGCCGGGGCTGGCAGATTTGAATGTAGCCCCGGCCTGCTAAAAACAATGACAACTGCAAGAACAACAACAAAAAAAAATAGCCAAGCACTGTTGCAGGCGCCTATAGTCCCATCTACTTGGGAGACTGAGGACTAGAATTGCTTAAGCCCAAGAGTTGGAGGTTGCTATGAGCTGTGACTATACAGCACTCTACCCAGGGCGATAGCTTGAGACTGTCTCAAAAAAAAAAAGTTAAAAAAAGAATACTTAACTGTGCTTTAAACTTCTTTCAAAAATAATTTAATTAATGATTTTTAAAACTTTTCAGCACAGCAGTTGAAGATCTCAGCCCTGGGCTTGGTGCCTGTGGCTCAAAGCAGCTAGGGCACCAGCCATATACACCTGAGCTGGCAGGTTCAAATCCAGCCCAGGCCCGCCAAACCACAATAACGGCTGCAACCAAAAAATAGCTGGGTGTTGTGGGTGGGCACCTGTAGTCCCAGCTACTTGGGAGACAGAGGCAGGAAAATCACTTGAGCCCAGGAGTTGGAGGTTGCTGTGAGCCGTGATGCTACCGCACTTTACCAAGGGCAATAATTTTAGGCTCTTATCTCAAAGGAAAAAAAAAAAAAAGAAAAAATCTTGGCCCTAGAGCCTGAGCTTTTAATCTCTGTAATCAGAGTAGTAATTCCTTTCCCCCTGCTACTTACTAAGGTACATTTGGCAAAATTTTCCAGTAAATTTCTAGTTAGTTTGATTTAGAAAATTATATTAAAAGTAACTGTACAAAGAAATGTACTGTTAGAATAATTTAAGTCATTAATTTCCTTTGCATGTTTAACATTCCCAGTGCTTATAGAAATAATTTTTAAATAGATTTGAGATACAATTTATATACCATGAAATTTACCAATAAATTTATAATTCAGTGATTTTTTTTAGTAAATTTTGAGTTATGCAACAATTAATATAATCCAGTTTAGGAAATTTCTGTCACTTCCAAAAGATGTGAAGTCTTCATTTCTGGGCAACTGTTAATCTGCTTTCTATCTCTATAGGTTTTCCTTTTCTGTAAATTGAATATAAATGTAATCATACAATATATAGTCTTTGTGTCTTCTTTCACTTAGCATGTTTTTGAGATTCATTCATGTTGTAGCATATGTCAGTTCATTTTCTTTTGTTGGATAATATCCTGTTATATAGATACATCACTTTTTGTTATCTATTCACCGGTTGATAAGCATTTTGAATAATGCTGCTGTGAATATTCCCATGCAAGTCTTTATGTAGGCATAGGATTTTGTTTTTCTTGAATGGATACCTAGAAATGGAATTGCTGGGTCTGTGGAAACTTATGTTTCACTTTATAAGAAACTGCTGAACTGTTTTCCAAATGGCTATTACATTTTACATTCCCAACAACAATGTACATGAGGGTCCTGGTTTCTCCACATCCCCACCAACACTTGTTGCTGTCAGTCCTTTTGATTATAGTTATTTTTTAGTGGCTATGTAGAGATATTTCATGGTTCTCATTTACATTTCCTAATGAAAAATGATGTTGAGCATCTTTTCATGTGCTATTAGCCATTGGTATATCTTCTTTGGTGAAAAATCTATTCAAATCATTTCCACATTTTAAAAAAATTTTGAGTCATGAGAATTCTTTATATATTCTGGATACTGAAATTAGTCCCAGAATTGAGTAATTCCTAAGTACTATTAGGTCATGGGATATCTCTTGAAAGGGCTAAAGTGAGCTAGCCTTTAGAAGTGGTGGCTCAGAGGACCCTATCTATTTTTATGTTAATTATGGAGATTATTTCTCAGAGCTATGATTTAGTAATAGGAAGTTACTATTTTCTTAGAGGTGACAATGTTTATGTATTTTCTTTCTGTTGACATAATTTATTAATGTTTGGGGGCGCTATTTTAAAGAATCTTTTCTAAGGCCAAAATTGGCTTTATCTACCTGCAATTGGCTCCTGGGGGATTGTTGTAGCAGTCAGTAAAATGGTGGAGAGGAATGATTGCTTTCATTTTTTGACATTTAGATTCTTTCTGCTCTTTTTATGATTAGTAATGGCACCAATAGGCAGGGTGGGTCACACAGGTAATGCCACCACTTTGGCAGACTTAAGTCAGGAGCCCAGAAGTTTGAGGCACAGTGAGTGCTGATCTTGCCACTGCACTCCAGCCTGGACAACAGAGTGAGACCTCTCTCTAAAAGTAAACAAATTTTAAAAATAAGAGCACCAATAAATAATATTAAAATAAACATGACATAAGTAACATAATAGTGATTTATATATTTTCAGTAATCTACTGTACATACAGTATAAGGCAGTAACTATAAAATTTTCTTAGAATTTAAATGGGGAGTTTAAAAATAGGCATTTCTATACCCCATTTTGAACTTACTGAATTAAACTTATTGTAAGATATTAGGCTCCATTAATCTCATGTTTTAATTTGCTTTCATACCTGTTGAATAACTGGGGATGGATGAAATAAATTGGCAAAATGTCAATAATTGTTGAACCTGCGTAATGGATATGAGCATTCATTATACTATTCTGTTTTGGTATATGTTTAAAATATTCTATCCTAGAAAATTTATTTTACAAAGAAAAGCCCAGCTTATAGGTAGCCAGCCTGGCACTGTCTTATCATTTGGGAGCCACTGTTGTTCCAATCAACAGTAACATTTACCAAGTACCCAGGGGTAAACTTAACTATTGTACTCTACCTTTGACATACTTTAAATGGAGGCACATATGCCATAAGATAATTAGTTAGAATCCCTTACTTGGCTACAGTCATGTTAAGAGAAAGCTTCATGTAGTTAGTTAACCGTCATTATCTTAACTACTGTGACTATTCTTTTTATTTATCTATTTATTTATTTATTTATTTTGAGACCAAGTCTCACCCTTAGTAGAGTGCTATGACGTCATAGCTCACAGCATCCTCCAACTATTGTGCTCAAGCGATTCTCTTTCCTCAGCCTCCCATGTAGCTGGGACTATAGGTGCCTGCCAAAACACCCAGCTATTTTTAGAGACAAGGTCTGCTCTGGCTTAGACTTGTCTCAAACCTGTGAGCTCAGATAGTCCACCTGCCTCAGCCTCCCAGAGTGCTAAGATTACAGGCGTGAGCCATCGCACCTGGTTTTGCTGTTACTATTCTATTCTTACTTACTAGAAGCATAGCATATTTTTTTGTATGTATAGTTACTGTCCGAAATGGCATAAAAATGGGGAGTGGAGAGAGCAGCATATAAGGTGGAGTGAAATAAATGACAGAGCATTGGTAAACATGTATACATTTTGTTTCCTGGAAACATGGTAAGGAGATGAATGGTTTTTATTAGGAGCCAGCATGTCTTTCTTATATGTCTCTTACTATAAATTTATGAAGAAGGTCACATCAAAAATAGACTTACTAATTAAGTTAGCAGAACTGAGCCTTAGTGCTACTTATGAAATTTGGGCCTCAAGTCAAGCCTCATATCTTTAATCCTAGCACTTTGGGAGGCTGATGCAGAGCTTGAAGCTAGGAATTCTAGCCCTGCCTGAGCAAGGCAGTGAGAGTCTGTCTCTATTAAAGATATAGATAGATAGATAGATAGATAGATAGATAGATATAAGCTGGCCGTGGTGGTGTGTAGCTGTAGTCCCAGCTACCAGGAGGGCTGAGGCAGGAGGATTGCTTGAGCCCAGGAATCTGAGGTTGCAGTGAGCTATGATGATATACCACTATACTCTACCCTGGACAATAGAACAAGACACTATCTTAAAAAAAAAAAAAAAAAAAAAAAAACTACCAATGAAAAATAAGTTATTCATTAGTTGTCCTTTAAGACTTTGCTAAGAATTTTTTTTATTCATGTTCATTACTTTTTTCTTTCTTTTCTTTTTCTTCCTTCTCATCTCTCTTTCCCTTCCTTGCCCCTCTCCTCTCTTTCGGATAGAATCTTAGAATACTGCCCAGGATGGTCTCAAACTCCTGGACTTAAGTGATCCTCCTGTCCTAGCCTCTGAAGTAGCTGTGATTACAGACAAGCGCCAAATGTGTATCTTTTTGTGTTTTAACTATTTTTCGTTCATTGTTCATGGATTAGAAGGGATTGTAAAGTGATAACAATAATGACAAGGTGTGGTTCTTTTAAATCTAAAGACAACAAATATTAGGCAGTTTTATTATTTTATGATTTCATAGTCGCAAAGTATCTCCTTCAAATGTTAATTAACTACAAAGGGAAAAATAGTAACTTCATAGTGGATGTAACTTCATAGCCAATGCCATATTAACCAAGTAACTAAGTGTAACATCACAAGTAATAAGACATATGGGTATTATCAACCCCCAGTATGTTATACTGAGAAGAACTGAAATATTTCTATGGTATTCTTAACAAAATTTCATAACTTCATGTGGTCATAAGAAAAGATCAGTCAAAGGAACTTTTCTATATTGTAGGAGATTAGAAATAATAATTGAATGTAATGTGGGATACTGGAAAGAGAAAAAAGATATTAGAAAAAATTGGTAAAATTTATATAGTCCGTGGTTTAATTAATAGTTTTATACCCATTAAATTTTTGGCTTTGATAATTGTCTTATGGTTATGTAAAATGTTAATATTAGAGGAAGCTCAGTGAGCGGTAATATGGGAATTCTCTACATTATTTTTGTAATTTTTCAGCAAATATAAAATTATTTTTAACTAAGTTCCAAACATCAACAGAAACTGGAAAAACTATTTGCATTACTTATGACTGAGGGCTGGCTTTCTCTTTTTTGCATAGACATCATTGAAATTAGTAAGAATCAGTATATTATATATGGAAAATGGGCAAAGGCTATAAACAAGTAATTTATGGAAAAAGAAATGTACATAAGCAGTAAATACATTAAAATACCACTTGCATAATTAAAGAAGTGCAAATTAAAACAAGATATTTTTACTTTTTTGGATTGTCAGTGATTAAAAGGTTTGGTAGTACCCAGTTTAATCACTCTTACTAATGACACATTGTGTAAATTGTTACTTACTTTTTAGAAGGCAAGTAGCAGTTGCTGTATTAGGAATTTACCTGTCAGCAATGCTGATAACAGATATATGTACAGCAATGTTCATTGTAGTAATGTTTTAACATTTAAAAAAAGCTCATCAGTAGTATAACTACTGTAATAAAACATCTACATAGGGTGGCGCCTGTGGCTCAGTGATTAGGGTTTCCGCCCCATATACCAGGGTGGAGGGTTCAAACCCTTCCCCAGCCAAACTGCAACAACAACGACAACAAAATAGCCAGGTGTTGTGGTGGGCGTGCCTATAGTCCCATCTACTCAGGAGGCTGAGGCAAGAGAATCGCCTATGCCCAAGAGCTATAGGTTGCTATGAGCTGTGATACCACAGTACTCTACTGAAGGCAACAAAAACTATATAATGAGATTTCCTGTTTAAAAAGGAAGATAGAGAGGTGTGTGCTCTGGGAAGAATTCCAAAATATATTATTAACTGAAAAGTAAGAGAGTATAGAACACCATATGTATATAAGATGATTATATTTGTGTAACTTTTCAAAGCATATCGATATTTGCATAAAAAATTGTTTTCTAAATAGTGTCTTGTTGCGAAAGAGAGAGCCCCAGAATCAAAGGGCAAGGGAAGACTTATTTTCATCTTATACCTTTTAAGTTCTATTTTTAAAAAATTATATATATATTTACTTTTATTTTAAAAAAATTAAAGAAAATACGCTTCATAAAATAAGTATATTTTTGGACTTTTAGATTTGTTTTAAGAGAATCGTCTAAGCCCAAGAACTGGAGGTTGCTGTGAGTTGTGATGTCATGGCACTCTACCAAGGGTGACAAAGTGAGACTCTACCTCTTAAAAAAAAATATTTTTTGTTTTATTCTAAATGATATTACCTATTAATAAATGTTATTGGTCAAGTACAGTATTGAGTGCTTTTTTATATAATCTAGTTCATTAACGTGAAATTAATTGTTATAATTTCATGTAAAATATGAAGGTAGATTTCCAAATAAGCTTGAAAATCAGCCAGTGATTAGTATTTGTGAGGTCTAATAATTAAGTTCATGTACCCATTATAGAAACAGTGCTACATTCCTCATTGCTGATTATCACTATGGTCACCTTCAAAGTTCTCCCGTGGGAAGCTAAGCTATGCACCAATGCCAGCACTTGCTCCACTTTCAAACAATTTTGGAACTCTCTTTTTGGAATGACTATCAGAGTTGTCATTGTATGACACACATAAACAACAACAACAATAATGAATGCAACTCAGCAAGGTATTGCCACATGTTGATATGAACACAGCTGTGAGGCATTGAGACACCAAGTTCATGAAACCTTACCAAGTTGTTTTTACAGTACTGCCAAAATAAGCACATGATGCCAAGTTTGCAAACTTAATTGTTAGACCTCATACAGTAACAGCTCTGATGGTCATTCTACAAAAGGAGTTCCAAAATGGCTTAAAAGTGTAAATTAGGCTGTCAGTGGACAGGTTCCCAAGAGTGATACTTCAAAGGTGACTGTAGTGATGATACTCAGCAGTGAGGCATGTAGCACTTTTTCTAGGATGAGTTCATGAATTTAATTGTCAGGCAGTACATTGTTTCAGTTACCTGGTATGCTTATTAAAAACCAGAGACTTAAACCCAAGAGTCTGCTATAGTAAACCTGGAGTGATGCCCTGGAATTTGTATTTTTTAAAAGAATTCCAGAGATGATTATGATTGCAAGTTTAATACACTGCTGTATCACTGGCTTTTTGTTTAAGATTTATTTTATTTCCTAGCAGTATAATGTTAGAAATTACCCTGCTGATGCATGCTAGAGTTCATTTTCATTAATTGTTTTTAAAAGTAAGTGCTTTTAATTATCTATGTAACTTTCCTTATGCTTCATTAGGAAATACCTATTTGCATAAAGGACATAATTTATAGAATGTCTTTTTTTTCCTTGTAGTTGACCACAGCAGAGTTAAGTTGACTTTAAAGACTCCTTCTCAAGATTCAGACTATATCAATGCAAATTTTATTAAGGTATGTATTAATATTAAGTGGTATTTCTCTGCCATGTGTAATGTCTTCCTGCATACCAGTTTTTAAAACTTTTGAAATTGCCCAAACATGGTACCAACATCAAAAGAAATAAAAATAAAATCACTATCTTGGCACATTTTATATGCTATCCTTTTAACCTCCTTGTTCATATTCATAACAGTTTTGCCTTATTTTGCGTTAGCAGCAATAACATTTGTTTTGTTTCTTCCTTTACATTGAAGGCTTACAAATACATTACCTATTACTAAATCACCTTCTCAGTTACTCCTCTGATTTTCTTTTTGTTTGTTTTACTCACCACTATACTAATGAGGAACTCCTGATTTTATCTATACAAAAGTACATGGTCATCATCTGTTGTTGAAACCATGTAGGTAGTTTTCAGTTTTTCTTGTTAACTAACTTGTTCAGATAGCTTTGTTAACTAGTTTTTGGGTCTAATGATATCACTATGAACACCTTTTGTTATTTTGAATAATTTCTTAGGATAAATTAATAGGGCTGGAATTACTGGATAATGCAAATTAAAAATTTTAGAACATGGGCCCGGCATGGTGGCTCACTCCCATAATACTAGCATTCTGGAAGGCCAAGGCATGTGGATTACTTGAGCTCAAGAGTTTGAGACCAGACTGAGGAAGCGTAACACCCCATCTCTAAAAAATTGCTAGGCGTTGTAGTAGGCTCCTATAGTCCCAGGTACTCCGGAGGCTCAGGCAAGAGGATCTCTTAAGGTTGCTGTGAACTGTGATGCAATGGCACTCTACTGAGGGTGACAAAGTGAGACCCTGTCTCTAAATAAATAAATAAAAATTATGGAACATAAATTAAAAACTTTTGGCCATTGTCACTTTCAAGTGGTGACTCAAATCCAAGATTAGTCTATTTTTTTTTAATAACCTTTGCTTAGATGCCTTTGATCAAAAGCAGTCAAATTCTTACATAATTTTCAATGGAGATAGATGCAAACTGCCACATGATTAAGTTTAAATACAAGGCTTTGGCTCAGTGAGTAGGGCGCCCGCCCCATATACCGAGGGTGGCGGGTTCAAACCCAACCCCGGCCGAACTGCAACCAAAAAATAGCCGGGCGTTGTGGCATGCGCCTGTAGTCCCAGCTGCTTGGGAGGCTGAGGCAGAAGAATCGCAGAAGCCCAACAGCTGGAGGTTGCTGTGGGTCCTGTGACTTCACGGCACTCCACCAAGGGTGGTAAAGTGAGACTCTGTCTCTACAAAAAATAATAATAATAATAATAATAATAATAATAATAATAATGAATTTTAAAAAAAAAAAAAGAAAGAAATTATTTTTCTTTATAAATTACTCAGTCTCAGGTATTCTGTTATAAGCAACAGGAAATGTACTAAGCGTGTTCCTTCCACTTTTATCGAAGTATAACTGACCAATAAAAATTGTATATATCAAAGGTAAACAATATAATAATTTGATGTGTGCTGTGTAATGATTACCACAATCAAATTAGTATTATACATTAATCAGTTACTATCTGGGGTGGAGGGGGGTTTGAGGATGATTCATATCTGATCTCTTAGCCAATGTCAAATGAAATCTACAATTTATTAACTGAAGTCACCCTCTTATAACTGAAAATTTATACTCTTTGACCAACATCCTCCCATTTCCTCTACCGCATGCTAGTGGTAACCACTGTTCTACTCTGTGCCTCTTCAAGTTCAGCCTTTTTAGATTTCACACTTAGGTGAGAAAAAATAGTATTTGCCTGTGTCTGGCTTATTTCACAAAACATAATATCCTGTCTTCATGGTGCATCTCACACCTGTCACAAGCCAGATTCAGCAGCAAGCTGTTTATTCTGATGTGATCAACCTAAAGAGGAATGGTGACACTCCCATTACCAAACGGGGCTGAGGTGGGTGGGTGAGACGAAAGCCATGCAGGTAAACTGTGGAGAGGAGGTGGTGTGGATAAGAACGCCGCTTAGAAGCTTGCCATTTCTCTGCCTGTGCTTGCACCTACAGCTGTCTGCCTGCTGCCTGCTATGGAGTGAGGGGAGAAACAGGCTGATCATCAATGGCACATCCTCCAGGTGGGAGAGGGAGAAAGTGGGGAAAGGAAAGCTCCCGTGGCCACTGAAAAAGACATGCCCAAGTGACTAGCTGGCTGGCATCACTCTCAGTAAGTGAAGGAACCAAAGCACAGCTCTTTCTAATGGGAGAGGGGATCACAAATTCTGGGTCAAATCCAAGGTCACAAATGAAAACGTAATTATCTTAGCCACGATAGAGAATTTAAAATAACAAAAGATAAAATATGACCTAGCATAAAGAGTTTAAGAATCTAAAATGGCAAATCAAAGCACAGGCAGGAAAATAAACCTGTGTGGTAATGGGTTTTGAGCAAATCTAAGCTCCATGTTATTTGCTTTTAAATCGATAGAATACAAAAAGCAACAATGTATTCCTTCTGCTAGGTCTGATCCAAAGTGCATAAAGAGAAGAGATACACCATTTGGAGATCACTATTCAAAATGGTCTTTCTAGGGGCAAGGAGTGGGGGACTCTTCAGCTCTCCAGATCTGAACATTTTCTCAAATAAAACTGTTATTAAACTGAAAGGTCAGTGTTCCGGGAAGGGCTACTTTCAGAGCAGCACAGGAAGGCCAACTTTGCCTATTAGCACAGTGAGTTTCCAAGCAGATCTTTAGGAACTGGCAAAATTCGTGAAATGAGAGAACGAGTAAAACAAAAAATGTTCAAGCCATGTAAATCTGATTTGCCATGGAAATTTGCAAAACTATTTCAAGTTCATTAAGTACAGTTCCATGGCTTTTACATACATACTCTCCCTTCTGCTAAAATGTGCTAAGACAAAAAAATGTTCTCTCCACATACTTGGACCCTGTACTTTTTAAATTCTTCTCAGAAACCATTTTAATTTCTTTCTCAATGGCAAATGCATCTTAATGAACACAAACACTGACACTTTGTCAATTAGTTACAGATACGACATTGGCCACAAACCATGTGAGAGAAAGTCAAGCATTGCCATTGCATAACTATGTGAGTACAGTCTTAAATGCTTTATTCCTAACCATTACTGAAAATAATAAATATCTGTATGACTGAAATATGTTCATGAGTCCTAATAAAGTTTTCTTTGCTTTTACTAAACATTAATTTTCTGCACAAATGTTTTGTCTAACCCAAAGAGTCTTCTGTACTGATTGCCTAGGAATCTTTTGATACCTTTAGCACCTAAATCTCTATGCTATAACTTTGGATTCAGGATCAAATAAGAAACTCCAGGATTCCTAACCTTATACTTGACTCTGAGTATTCTTAGGAACTATGAATACCATGGTCTTATTCCTTAGAGAAAGTGTTACATAAATTTAATACACGTCACTAGCCTCCTATGTGACAAGTGATGCCCAGATTTCTGTGTTATAAAAACTGGTTAAAATAGAGGGAAAGAGGGAAAGAAGGAAGGAAGGAGAATGGGTGACACTGTAATACACTTAAGATAGATCCTTGAATGGAGAAAAGACGCCAAAAGAGAAAAGACCTCTATGAACTCACAAACTGAAAAAAGATTGAAAATTCAACCATGATTTGAAACATACCCAGATTTCCTAGACCTCAAGGGACATACCAACTTCCTTTGTAATTTACCTCATTTATAATTTCCCTTTCCTTCGTATTCTTTGCATAATCCTTACACCATAATTCCCTCCCCAATTACGGCATTTCTTAAACAATCTCTCTAAGTTGCTTAATGAAAATGACAGCTTGCCTCTTAGAAAAATGTTAGTGCCTGGGAGATTTTTCCTCTACTGCAGTTTTCCTTCCGGTTTCACCATTTGCTGAAACAGGTCATGGCCAATTTTATAAGGCCCATTATTTTCACACGTCAATTTAAAAACACTGAGGAGAAAGTATGAAGATCTATGAGAAGAAAATAAATGTATGTAATTACATAATACAAGCAGCAGATTTTAGATAAAGACTCTGACTCTCCCAGGATTGAGATAGCCGAGCTAAAGCTATATACCATACAATATAGCCAAATTACATTTTCAGCTCCATAGAAATACCCATTAATCTTATAATTTCAATAAATTCATTAATATGAAAAGATCATTTATTTTTTAGAAAAGTAATAATGGAAGCAACCATGCAGTCAGTGAAATACAACACAGTGTATTAGAACTCAATGACTCACAGCGTAGGTCGCAGGATAAATCTTGTCCTGCCTCTTATCTTCTAAAAGGTTCAGTGTTTGATTGGAAGAAGTTGAAAGATGACGAGGATAAATCTCAGGGGTTAGAGAGAAATACGTTAACAGTTTGCCATTATCCATTTGTGACATTGTCTACTAGGCAGACAAATAAACCTGATTTAAACACACACACAAAAAAAAAAATGTAAGTATGTTCAGCTGACAGTTACCTTCACCGTCTCACAAGGATAATGTATCTTAAGAATGCCTTCAAAAAAAATAATGCCATCTGTCTACTACCTGGCAGGGTAACCAAGGCTACTGACACATTAAAGTTAATGAAGATGGCAGAATGAAAATTCTTAACTGCAATTCATAATCATAAATATTATATCAGAAGCACAGTGTTAGAGTTTGGCAACCTAAATATTAACAGTGTTAAGTATGGCTTATTGTGTAATATTATTGCTCCATCAAGATTTATATACCTTTATAAATTTCTAATTTGACTGGCATAATATGTAAATAATGTCCATTTTATGTTTGCTTCACAACTGGCACTCACAGAACCCAGCTCCATGTCCCATTCTACGTGAAAACGAACATCAATACTCAACTGCAGGAGCTGTGTAGCAATAGACAAGCTCCCGATTTATATTCTACGGTTTCCAAATTTTTAAGTAGTCAATTAGTAAAACCAGTATTGAGAATCAGATACATCTAGTATTTCAGGTCTTAATATCCTGAATACTAGTTGCAAGATCTCACAAAGTCTCTCGGAAAATAAGATCTATAATTTAAATTATAAAATAATAATTACCTCTGGATATTGCTTTTTGATACATAGCTTAATTCTTTTTTACTTGTTTCAAAAAATGGATATATTTTATTCACCAGAAATAAAACAATAAATTAAAGAGCGTTACCTCTCCAACCCCAAATGAAGCACACAAACCACCCAAACCTGTTTCCATTTAATTCAAATAGTCCTGTATGGCTGCACTCAAAGGTTTTCCTAGGAGTCGTGAAATGCGTACAGGACCATGCTGGAAATGAAGGAAGTTCAGGTCTGGTTCTGACTTTGCCACAATTAATTTAGAGATTTTGCTCAAAACACATTGCCTTCGCCATGACTAGCTCATCTGTAGAATGAGTGCCCGAATTAGGAAGTCTCTAACATCCCTTCCATTTACTGTGCAAAATGGAAGAGTGGGGAACTGAATTCAGGCTTGCGCCTTCCCTTCCTGTGAAAGCAAAGGAAGAACGTGGGGTGCACCGCGGCACGTGCTGTCAGCTGTCGCCCGCTAACGCGGAAACAAGGGGAAAAATGTGGGGTGCACCGCAGCACGTGCTGTCAGCTGTTTTCCTTGAAGTGACACTTTATTCATTTGGAGAAACTGTTTTTCAGGGACTTACCTAGCAAACTACTAAAAATTGCCTCGAGATTTTATAGATAAAGCAAAAAAAGCGTAGAGGGCAGTGGAGAGAGCAACATTGTGCAGGCTTTGCTAGGCATACAGCAAATGTCCAATAAAAATGTGTCAAATATTTGATCTGTGGGGTCAAGCATCAGTCACTAAGTAAAATAAGTTACCAACTTTCAGGGTAGCTTGGGGAAGATTTCCGTATTTTCTCTTCAACAAGTTTAGAAATGAATGCACAGATATGCATACACACCGTAAAATCATATGCAATCGAAGTATGAAGACTATTACTCAAAAATAAATTCAAGACAAATCCCCTGCTTCCAAAGTATCCACACCAATGGATAATTTGCCACCACTGGGTTTCTGGTCCTGGACCCTTCTAGACAAAATCTGGAACCACCACTAATGACAGTATTTTCATAGAGGAGAAAACAGGTGTTGGTTACAAATTTAAAGTACTGACTATATATATAAAGTTTCCGTTTCAATGGTTAAGCTCAGTTTTCTGTTGTCTGATGAACGATATTAAGTAATATGTCAGAGATGCAAATTTCCAGCCCCACCCCAGACCTACGAGATCAAACACTCTGGGAGGGTCCAACAATCGGTGTGTTATCAGGCCTCCAACCCTGATAACCCGCACTGACGTTTCACAGCCACTGGCCAAAGGTGAGGAGGGCGTGAAGTAGAAGGGCTATGAAGATGGAGTGTAAGACACAAGATTTTTCATAAGAAATACTAGACGTCTGAGACTCACTGAGAGAAGGAAGAGAAAGAAGCGAATGGTATGTGCCCACTGCCAGAAAATTAATACCCATCATGGTCAATTCAGGAAAGGAAAAGAGGCCATTTGGAAAAGAAAAAAATGGGTTCAACTTCAGACCTCTTCAATTGTAATGGCAGAACCACCACACGGAATTGAAGGCAATTAGATGCCTGAATCTGAAACTCGTATATGAGACTTGGCTGGACATGCTGATTTAGAAATGACTATTACAGGTCTGATCCCTGTGAATTCTTCTGGGAAAAAATTGTGTAAAGAGAGAAAGTAGAGCGCTAACGGATGGGACTTAAAAATTTATAATATAAACACAGGGAGAGAAGAGGGACATCATTAGGGACGAAGGAGAAATGGAATGGAAAGGAAGAGATGACCCAAGACAGCATGTGCAGGAATAATAGATTTCATCCCAGGTACCAGTTCTGATCAACTGGCAGTACCCAGGGCTCCTGTATAAAGGAGGACTCTGAGGCCAAGTCCAGGTTCAGTGAATTAATGTCTACCCTGGGTACAGGAAAGATTTGGTGCATGGCTTACAATTACCTATCATCCCACAGAGTGCATGGAAATCAGACACGTGAGTCTTAGGAATTAGTCGGGGGACAGCAACAGAAGGAAGCAAGTACAGGCCTCTCTTCAACAAGTTTAGAAATGAAACAAAAAGGAAAGAGGTAGAAAAACTATAAATAAAAGATGATGTTTGCAAATAGTGGAGATCTGTGCATGATCAAAAACCTGTAATTTATAAAATACTGATTTAAAAAAGATACTAAAGAATGCTAATTGTTTCTTAAAAGGAATTTAAAGATTATATACACATTACTCATGAAGACCTGGTTGTTTGACATTCAGTAATGTGGACCAATTAATACTTGCATATTAATAACATACTCTAGTCCACTTCCCTAATAACCATCCTGATGCAGGGTTCATAGCACATTTTGTAAAGAATATTTCATAACAGTGAAACACTGGACAAGTCCAATCCCATGTGCTAAAAAGCTTTAACCAAGACTAATGCCCTTACCTAAATATTATTTGCTTTGGTAAAGAGAAAGTCAAATGTCACTCTAATCCTTAGATTCATAAATCAATCTTCCCTCTTCTTATTGTTATGAACTATTGTGTGCTTTTCAGCAATATAGCTGCATTTAATGGCACCATCCATTACTCACTAATAAAATTCCTCAATTCAACTAGGTTATTTACTTTTTAGGTTAGATGATGTTAAAGAGAGATGTTAAAGTTTGTCTTTGTATGTAATCAAAGCACAAGGCAAAGACAAACCTTTATCTTCTAATCCACCTAACTTTCTATAGCCCTGGGAAATCTGCTAACTCCAATCTCAAGACTTTGCTTCCGGATGAATGAAAATAAAATTCATGACCCAATTATAGCTCTTTTTATAAGGAAGAAACAACAGTCCTACTCGTAGATACTGGCCTACTATATAAACAGTGGGAGCATCACACAGAGTCACACCTCTGAGTTTCAGTGGCTTCATCCATAGGTTGAGTTGCTCAAAAAGGACCTATTTACACACTGGCTAACCACTGCAGAACAATGGCCTCTCCTGGGAAGTTTTAAATAAAGCAATTCAGATTTTACACCCATGCTTAATTCATATTTTATTTATGATTGTTCAAATATATTAAAACAGCAAGACAGCATAATACATATTGGTTTAATGTTTTTCATTAAGCTATAGTGCAGTATGATGAGCTTTGTTTTTTTATTTAATTCACATTGTGATAATGAGATCAGCCTCTTTTTTTAAAGTCAGGTTATAATACCTATAGTTGTTATTTTTTTCCCCTCATCTAAAGGAACAAATCACATAATGTTCAGAAAACACCATTTCAAGGTATTCATAAGTAGTCCTAATCTGTAATAAAACTAAAATAATTTTCTGTGAACCACTATGGAAGCTTTGTGACTTATCCCATCACAGATGATTTTCCCATCTTTAAAACACAAGACTGTACAAGGATTTCAAAACTAAAGTGTTACACTGACTTTAATTCAAATTCAAGAATGTACTTAAACTGTTTTCCAAATATAAAATAAATAACCAATAATAAAAGTTAGCCTGAACATAAAGTAACAGTAAAAAATATTTATTATAATTATATTCCTAACAATACACAAATCTCCTCAATACTAGTGTTAGAGAGAGAAAAGTGGTGGAATTCCTTCATATCTTTGAGTATCCTTTCATTTCTGTAATTCATACCATGTGCTGTAAGGTTTTGAGGAGTAAATCCTTCAAAATACCTAAGATGACATAAAATAGCAACGAAAAAATTGTGCCTCCAAGGGACTTTACCTAATAAATGCAATCAGTGTAACCTGGTTTATTATACCCTCAATGAATCCCCAACAATAAAATAACAATAATAATAATAATAATTGTGCCTCCATTCAAACCAGTGGTTCTCACCCTAATCAGACCTAACTATGCTTTCTTAGAAGCAAATATTACACAATGCTCCCATTATCATCCTGAAATGCAATAGATAATAATCCAGCAAAAAAAAAAAAATTATATAGTGCTCCAGGTGTAATATTTAAAAAGAAACTAATTTATAACAAAATAATGGCTTTTTGCTATGTAAATGTTCAAACTACAGTAAAAGATGTAATAAAATGGTCTAAATCTTTAGTTTATGTGTTAAATTACCACAAGTGCAAAAGCCATAGCCATTACTATACTAAGTTCTGAGCTGGATAAACACGTTTTTCAACTGCACCAATTCCTGATGAACCATTCAAGAACTATTCTTGGAGGTGCAAAATAACCCCAGGCATTGCCAGCCATCTAGAGCCCTACCCACACCACTCAACGCCATAGCTCCCCAACAGACTTCTACAGTTGCTACACTGCAGGGCACTACCCTAGTGGGTCAGCAGCACTGCCCCAAAACCGACCACCACTGTTTTAGTTTGGACTAAATTATTCACCCTGATCAAAGAATAAACATGGGAAACCTAGCTACTTTATGGTTTACATTATAGTCACAAATAATCCACTAAATTTATGGATTTTTTTCTCTGCCTTGCAGTACCCAAATATTACTCTGCTTCCACTGTCTCCATATTTCCAAAAGCACATGTGCCCAGTCCCTCTCATAGAGAGCACCTTGTTTTTCCCTAGGGTAACAAAATTATTTTGGTTAAATCAAACTGTCTATTTTTTCTCTGTTGATGCTTCAAGATGTGTCCTAGAGGGTTGAGGGCTGCTTTGCCAATTCAGTGGAAATGGAAAAGTAAATACCAACGGCTGCCTGAGGATTCCAGGTCTCTGTGCTAACACCACAGGAAAGGACGCAGATGCCAGGGAGAGGCAGATGAAAGCTGTCCACCCGCAGACCATTCAAACATTTTCACATCACTGTCTTTAAAAGAACAACTTTTCAAACATCAAATTTCTTCAAGGAGACATATTTCCCATCATGACTATCTACAATGGACAGCTCTTGACCAATGACAACTATGCTCTACAGGTGACGGTATCAGAGTTAATACTGACCAAACAGCTCAATAAGGCTACATCATTTTTATACTCAGGGAAAATGAGGAAAAGATTTAAAGCTACTCATCCTAAATTACCTTAGAATAATTTACAGAAATTCCTTTCTGAAATTAAGGAAGTGAAGAGTATAGTAGGAAATAATTTCTCTATAAACACCAAAAATAAATTAGTTTTCACTATAACATATAATATGAAACTATCCAGAATGGTATAAAAGCAGCCGGAATGAGTAAAATCTAAACACATATGATACTTTAAAAGAAATGTACTCAGAATTCTTTTGAAGAGCCTTCAACAAATGGATCTAGCCTTTTTTAAAAAGTGCTATCAGGTAGAAGTCCTTAGGGAAACTGTTTTTAATGAATGTAATAATTAGAATACCAACTTACTTTCCATAAAGAATAAATTCCAACATGCATTGTGATTTCATAAAATAATTTGCTAAGTAATTTGAGATTTTCTCCTGGGGAATTTTCTTATCAAACCCTCCCCCACTCTCACCCACTGCTCCATCCCCCATTCCGTTGGTGTAATTTAACATAAATCTTCTCTAATTCTGTAACAAATGATAAATTAAATGAATCCAAATGGATAAGACTTTAATGCCTGTTTTGACATTTTTAAATGGTTTTAACATATTTTATCTCCTTTACAAAGTTTATAGAGAATTTAACAGAAAGAAATTAGTCTAATAAGGCATTACACATGTGCAATATGAAAAATCCTTAAAAGAATAGTATAAAACGCTCAGCTTTAAGTGTTCAGCATTTGAAACATGGCCGTGAAATAGTGAGAGTGACAGAGCCTGGCGCACGTGAAAGACTTTCATTTTACAGTCACAACCATTGTGTCTCTGTGTGTGCACACCACAAAAGTGTGAATAAAATACAGAATCACATTATATTGGATTCATCTTAACTAGAAAGACAGAGCTCGATGAAAAGCACAGCGAAGTAATTTTAATTAAAAAATCAAGATGAGAGAAACCCATGTTCTCCTGACTCAACCTTCTGCGACTTAATTTATATCCATGTATTACTAATGAGGTTTCTCTTGAAGATGAAATGCAGTGAAATGAAGAGGTATTTTAAGGTCAAAGATGAGCACCATTATACAAACAGAATGAAACTCTAGTCATCCGGAGAACCATCAGCATTTTATTTTAGAAGTCCTGACTGATAACTGTATAACATTAAGACAGTATTATATTTTGCAAGACTGTTTTAACTCATGTATTCTTTAGAATGTCAATATTCTAGGATTTGTAATTTTTTAAACCTACAAGAAAAGATTATGTCACAAAAAGACTTTGTGGTGCAGCTTTCATAAAGATTTAGGATCTGGCTTGATGTCCAGGTCTAATCACACAAGTATTTTAGTTTCTGAACACCAAGATGCACATATTTATTGTAAATGAATTTCACCTGACAGTAACAAAAATTAATATGAATCTTTTTCATTGTCTCTGAATACTGCTAAAGTCATGGATGATGAATGATGAAGAGACTAAAGGGTAAAGTAAAATTGATGTTGATCAAGTATTTTCTAAAAATTCATTTCATGACCAGCTTAAATGACTATTACATCTTCCTCCTAGAAACACGAAAGCGGGTGGCAAAGGAAATGACCCAGACCATGAGGAAGAGCCACGTATGTTTTATATGTGAAACAGTGAAACACTACAAGCAAATTAAATGTCCAAAAACACTGAAATGGTCAAATAATAATACAATACAACCACATAATTACATACTAAGCTAATGTTCAGAAATATGCTTTGAAGAATATGAACCCCATGAAAAAATTCTCACAATTAAGCGATGAGCTGAACCCACTGCTCAGTTTTCGTTCTGCTCTGTGTGTGTACAGAACTGAAGAAGCATAAGGAAACCATCGCAAAGAAACACATCCATATACACAGCCTGAAATGGTATGTGCCAAGTATTAAGAATTATCTTTGTACTGGGGAAGGGGAAATGGAGCCTTTTCCTGTGTCTCTTTATAGTTAATTGCATGTTTTACCAAAAACATACTTTTGCTTCCATATTATTTAAAAGTTATCTTTCAATAAAGTGTAAATATGCAAAATTCCCCTTTTAAAAAACACCTTTATCAAGTCAATCATGAGGATGAGAAGTACAAATATTATCAATTTAGCTAAAGTAAATTCATACTATACCACAAGAGAAATGGCTGACACTAAATTGCCTAAAAGCAAGCACCATAAGAGGGCAAGAAAACAAAATTGGTTCGTATTTTTTTTCCTTTTATCCTATAGCCACCCTGCCCATAAGCCTTTATAACAACACTACGTATTCTTAAAAGGTAAATTCCTCAAAGAAGATCCAATCAACCTAATCACACGCCTTTATCACAAAAATGTTTGAGGAAGCAGACTTTATAGTAGTTTCTTTTGAACGCTCTGCAGCACACACGCCACTGGTCTGTGTGCTAAAGGGCCCCCTCTCAGAAGGATGAGGTGCAAAGTGTCTCAGAAAGGATATTCAGTGGCCAAACTGAACACAGGGAGAAAAATGGGGGAATCTAAGAGAGCCAAAATATTCTCTTTACATTCCAGTTTTTTCAAGCAGCCTTTAATTTTTTGTCTTCCATTTAGATTTTTCAGTTGATAACACCAATCATCTTCATATGATGAATGATACATGTTACCAAGGACAGCTAATGAAAAATTCTTGGCCACTGACTTAAGCAATCAGCTGAGGTTAAGCTAAGTCAGATAAAAAGAATGAAAGATAACCACGGACAACATTTTCTCCATTGTGCAACAAATACCCCCCAAGATAATAGCAGCAAAGCTCTATGGAGACCCATCTCCTACATGCAGGGGTCACTACAACAAAGGCACTACATTTGGTGTGTTCCTGAAAATAACACTATAAATTGTCCACTTTGGCTATGAAATCAACATAAAAACCTATTTCTTTTATTCCACACAGACATAAGCAAAAAAAATTTAAACTATATTATATCCATCATTATATATTCTTTGCTGTCATTAGCAAAATAAAACATTTAATGTTCTCTCTTGATGATTAGATTTATGCTTGGTAGGAAATACACATCAAAATTTGTCTTTGCGTCCTTAAAATAGCTGATTCACTTCTCACTGGGGTTTTGTGACATTCAAGTGTCTCTAGAGAAAGCTATTATTCAACATACCAAGCTTCACTTTTTTAGAGATGTTTGGTCCATGCACACTGCAATCAACTGGCTAAGACGAAGAGATTTTAAACACCTATTTATGGGAATTGTACCTCAATGACAAATATCAAAACATCACTTTCCACAGACCTTTTGAGACAGGATAGCAGTGACAAATGACAGCCCACTATCAGAGATACTACAACTTTATCTTGAGTTTAATCTTCATCGTATTTATTTGGATTTAAAGGAAAAATCAAATTAAGTTATTCATTCTTTATAGTAGCAGAAGAATCCTCAGATACTGTTTGTGCCACTTTGGATATAGACTGAAAATACTAAATCTTTTCAATTTTTCATCCATGTTGATAAATCAAGAGTAACTGAAATACAAACAGGAATGCAGACATGTAAGAAAATGACGTCTTTGTAGCTAAACTATTCCAAAGTCCCCCAGTTCTAAAAAGAACTTGTATCTGCAAGTTGCCAACATTTTCATCAGAGCCCTATTACCCTTTTCCACTCTCCTCTGGGAACCAAAAGAAAATTAGGACTATCAAATAACATAACACAGGCTGCCCCAAGCAGCAGCCTATGAGCTGTCTCCATATCCCTCTAATAACAGAAATCCAATCTTCTGTTGGGCATATGGCTGGTAAGAATGAAGAATATATCTTCCAGCTTCTCTTGCAGTTGGGAATGGTCTGGGGGCTAAGTTCTAGCTACCAAGACGTGACTGGATGTGGTGCATGCAGCTTCCCTGCCATCTCCCACAGCACAGGCTTGAAGACAGCTCTGTGTGTGTCATGTTGAACCAATATAGATACGGGAAACCACCAAGGGGTATAAAGCAACAAAACAGAAGAAGATTGGATCTCCATACAAAGCAATCACCAAATCACTCTAAATCTTGCATGAGAGAAAACAAAATTCTAACTTCTTAAACCACTGTAACTTAGGGTCTCCATTGGAGCACTGGGACCTATATTATATCTCATCTATCTTGGAAAAACCCAGCAAAAATTCAAAGTTCTGCTCTACCCTTTGTCAAACCTAGAAAAATCAAAAGAAAGCTCAAAAACATACAGACTTAGGAAGAAAAAAACTAAAAAAAAAAATTTTTTTTTAAAGCTATTTTGGGTATACTTCAAAGAGCTATAAGAGCTGTAAGGCAGAAGCCCATACTTGCCCCCAGGAAAGTCTCCTTTTCCTTATCCCTGTGGAAGGAGTAAAGGACACGCCATCCCAAAATATGCCAGATTGGAATATTACTGATTATTTTGAGTTGAAAACATTGGACAAACTGTGGTTTCAGAAACGGCTAATGTGTTTCTTCCACCATGCAGCAAGCATAAAGATTCTACCCTCCCCTGCCAGGGACAGACAATAGCCCTCACTAACCATCAGACCTGAAACTGGAGGCTGCCTAGGAGATGCGGGAATTTGGGGAACCTTAACAAAGCAAACCTCCCCTTCCACTAGCTTTACACACTCGTCCCCACCCCACCCCCGTACATCTCCTGGTAACTCCACTAGAAACACACTGTCCTCAGCCAGATTTTCTCTGCCCTGTCATTTCTTGTCAAATTTACAGTTCTCTGACTAAAAGTATCAAATTATCTTGCTTTGGCCACTTGTTCAGACCTCACTCTCTTGTGAAGATCTTCATGTCCCTGTAAAACTAACACAATTTGTGTGCTTTTCTCCTGTTAATCTGCCTGGGGTCTCTGTCATTTCTAGATTTAGCCAAAGAGCCCGTTTAGAAGCCACAAGGGGCATCAGAGGTGATCTCTCATCCCCCACCCCATCCAGATATACATCATAAGAGGAAATTGGGAAATCATCAAAATGCTTTGTCCGTCCCAGGGTAAATAAGCCCTAAGTAAGTTATTCAATCCCTGTGTAAGAGCCATTTTATTATTTCTACAATGAGGGACGTGAATTAGATCACCTCTCATGTCCCTTTCAGTTAACATAACTCTGAAACTGTGACTCTCTACCCAGCCTCCCGCACAGAGCAGCTGGGAATGTCTCAGCATGTGTCTTATGCGCAAATGGGCCAAGCTGATTAGCTTCCCTGTAACTCAGTTTCCTTGCCTGTAAAAATGAGTCTAATGATTATCACGAGACGATATCGTCTCCTGATATATCCCAATACCTGGTCAGATTACATTTCAGCTCCCTTAAACCTACTCTACCCAAAACCTTATCCATGTAGTCCTCAAATTTCAATTAACAAGTAATTTATAAATTAAACTTCACTGTGACTAAATTCCTTTTGTACTCTGGCATTCTTCAAGTTTCCATCCATTCTCCTACTTCCTGGTTAATGGCTATTTCATAATCAACTACCTGCAGACTAACTTCATTGACTGCACCACCGTCTGGCAAGCTGAACCTTTAGGAGAAAATGTCTCAGCTACCCCAAAGTTTGCCACGAACCTGCCTAGTTGACACGATGCTCTAGACTGCTTTTTCCTTTTCTCACGCAGCATTCTGTACACCGGCAGCAAGAGTCTAACACAAAACCCTCCAAATCTTCCTTTTTCACAGGTTTTCTTTCATTGCAAATTCACTAAGGAAAAGTTGAATTAAAAAGACCAAGTTACACATTCATTCTTCCCCCATCTCCATCCCTTCCAGTCATGCAAACAAAATTGAATGTGATTTGAGACCCCCCTCCTTGGTGGTACCCATCTGAAAACCTGTTTCCACTATTCTATGTTCTTCTGCTAAACTTTGGGAATTCCAAAGGCCCAAAACAAACAACTGCCCTCATTCAATTCTCCCTTTGATGTGCTAACAGTCTCGAGGAGGACTTCACTGTCAGCTAAAAAATAAACATTACTTTAGGGCTAAAGCAGTCTGCTTGGGCTTAAGTTAGTTAAAATATGAATACGTTAGAAGTGCTGGTAATGTTTTTAGCATTAGTATAAAGTTCTGTAGGAAAGTAATTATTTTAAGTATTCAATGACAGATTTGCCACATTCTTAAGAGATGTAAATTATGTCCACAGGCTCCTTTTTACCAAGATAGCATGTCCAATTTTATAAAAGATGTAAATGGAGAACTATAAGCCACTTAAACATATTCACTAACAGCAAGGTTGGTTGAAACACATGTATCATTTTTTATGCATGATACTTTTACAATCTTAAAGATGCTTCTCTTCATCACACCACAGTAATATTTCTGGATTTCCCTGAGATTCTCTCGAGCTATCTTAAGTTTCCCTTTGAGTACCCACGAACACTGTTATTGTAAATCTTACAGCACAGGACTGACCTCCAAAGGCTTAAACACCAGAAGAACACACTGTGGGGAAGACTTATATATATCGCTTGCTGCCTTCACACAATTCTGGCAACCTTGTATTCAAACCGTTCTTACCCTAGAAAGATATAGGGAGCTTGGCATCCCTGTTAGGTGATACCCATGACTGCAATCAACTCAGCAATAACACAGGGGATCAAGCAAGGCCAAGACACTGCTGAAGTCATTCAAAGCTGGCTCTGGCTTGTGCCAATGTGCACACATTTCCAAACTACAACCACTCTCTGAGGCAAAAACAAGGCAGATGTTTCCTTTCCGTAACCAATGCGCTTTTCTCTGCCACATGTTCCAAATGACAGCTTCATGTCTTGCAGTAATACAATCTCAAGAAACTCTTCAGTAAGTTTTTAAATCATCTGTAATTAGTATGTTACATAAGTGATTTTAAGCTTAAAACACTTTATTTTAAATTACTAATATTAAGATAATAACAAATTTATAGTAATAACTTCTCTTAAAGCATTTATAATGTATCAAAAGAAAATTCAACAGGTCCCAGCCTTTAATTATAGAAAAAAATTCTAAAGTTATCATATACTATGTTCAGCTTAGGGACCAATAGTATTTTAAAATGTAGATGAAACTAATTTAACTATTACAGTATCAAAAATAGACAAAATCAGCTCAGTGCCTGTAGCTCAATGACTAGGGCACCAGCCACATATACCAGAGCTGGCAGGTTCAAATCCAGCTCAGGCCTGCCAAACAACAATGACAACTACAACTAAAAAATAGCCAGGCACTGTGGCAGGCACCTGTAGTCCCAGCTACTTGGGAGGCAGAGGCAAGAATATCGCTTAAGCCCAAGAGTTTGAGGTTGCTGTGAGTTGTGACGCCACAGCAGTCTACCCAGAGTGACAAAGTGAGACTCTGTCTTAAAAAAAAAAAAAAAAAAAAATAGACAAAATCTATTTTTATGACCTAATGTTGAGAATTTTTACGTTTTGCACTTCAGGAAATTAATTTCTTTAATTTAGAAACATCTGTGTTTTATTTCTAAATGACAAGATAAAAGATTTCAGGGCACCATTTCCAGATGCAAATATATTTGGAGGAGGATAGTTTTTATTCTCAATAAATAAAAAGGAAAACTAAATATAATAATCACCATATTTTTTCCAATATTAAATTTGAAAATATGACGCACACCCTAATGTGCCTATAGGAGAATATTTAGTGAACAAGAACATCTTACCAATCCAGTGAGAAGCATCCTGAAGCTAATTTTCAGGCCATCATCACTTCTGTGATGCTCATTTAACCTGCTTTTCAGCATCAGGATCCCATATGTTTCCAGACTTCAACCAATAATTCATTATGAGCATAAATTAACTACTACATGACTACAAATAAAAATTTTAAACTAAATTCCTAATCACCACGGTAGGTAGCAGCATGGGTAATAAACCAACTATGTGATAAACCAGCTAAAGAGCTGAAGCCCATTTGCCTGATCTCTACTAACAATCACAAAACTCATTAGACACTCAAAATATTTAAATTAACTGTTTCATTGACTGGTTTGTTAATGGAAATTAAAATATTCTCCATTAGAGCTTATAACAGCATGTGCTCTCCAAAATATTGTCATTTAATTCCTCACTTGAGAATGGTACAAAAATACCAACCTAAGCAGACCTGTGTTTTATCAAACAGTCTCAATAATTGGATAAATGCCTATAATTTCAGGTTTCACAAGTTTCCTAATGGGATGTAGTAAAATAAAAGTTAATGGGTGGGAAGAAAGTTATCCCCCCCGCAAAAAAAAAAAAAAATTATAAAAGTACTAAAAGAAAAGTACTATCCAACTTACAACCAAAACTTAAAATAATTTGTCCTCAGACAATCAGAAGTTAACACTCCCCAACCCTACTGTAAACAAAAGATTGTTATAAAAATTCAAGCCAAATGCTTTCACAAAGCTATTTGTGTGAAATATTAAAAAGACTCCAGAAAAATACATTAGAGGTAAACTAAAAGCTCCCCGTCTCTCACATCAGTGGCCTGTTAGGAACTGGGCCACAGACTCTCACAGAGCACAAACCCTACTATAAACTGCATATGCGAAAAATCCAGGTTGTGTGCTCCTTACGAGAATCCAAGGCCCGGCACTCCCATGGAAAAATTATCTTCCACATCACTGGTCCCTGGTACCAAAAAGGTTGGGGACCACTGCTCTACGGATTTCTTCTCTCTACCTGAAGTTTTTCCTGTCAACACTATCCAAGTTAGTTAGTGTCTCTGAAGCTACAACTGAGTCAAACAGGAGGAATTCACAGTTTAGAAGAAATAGCTTATTGCCCACCTAAGGGAGAAGATAAAATGCTTTTAAGTGATTACCTGCCATTTAACCAACAGAAAAATGAATAGAATTTAGGATTAGATTCTAGGTAAGGACGGAGGCACCCCCAATACCTTTTGGCCGTTAACCCTGACAACCAATGAGCTGAGACTCACCAGGTGAAAGCAATACAACAAATCTCCCTCTTACAAGATGCCCAGGTGAGCCTGCCTCTTCTGTGCTCTTCTAACACTCTATTTCAGGTCCTGCCTCTACCCCACACTGGTCATCACTGACAGCAAACCAAAACTCTCTGTGACAATCAGTCACCCTCATTAAAACAAATCGCCCAAAAGAAGCTCGGATATAGAAGGCAAGGGTTTTTTTGGGTTTTTTTGTTTGTTTGTTTGTTTTGTTTTTTGGTAGAGAAAGAGTCTCACTTTAACAGCCTCAGTAGAGTGCTGTAGCATCACAGCTCACAGCAACCTCCAACTCCTGAGCTTAGGAGATTCTCTTGCCTCAGCCTCCCAAGTAGCTGGGACCACAGGTGCCCGCCACAAGGCCCGGCTAATGTTTTTTTTTTCTTTGGTTGCAGTTTGGTAGGGGCCGGGTTCAAGCCCACCACCCTCAGTATCTGGGGCCAGTGCCCTACTCAGGCACCACACCAGCAAAGACTTTTTTAATAAAGAAAACACTGAACCCCAATATTTAATCACTTTACCTCTAGGGGAAAGGTAGGCAGAGAACTGAGTAGAACACTAAGGAACATTAGTAATTCAAAATTATAGGTTCTGACCATTTAAAATTAAAGTTTGATTTGTACCCTCCAGAATCTCACAACGTATGTATGCCTTACTCTTCCTTATTTTTAGTGAAGTCTTATATTGTTAGCATACATTTTTTGATTTTATGATTGGTTTTGCAGTTTATCTATCAACTTTTTTAATGCCTAATGCATTCCAGAGATAGGATACTGTTTTTTTGTTGTTTGTTTTTGTTTTTCTCTTTTAAGCCATTCTTGACAAGTCAGTATGTTCTAGTACGGTAGTTCCTGTCCTGAGAATTCAAGAGATCTATAAACTTAGGAAAAAAATGCATCCTTATTTTCACTAACTTCTAAATAAAGTGAGCGTCTCCTTCAATTACAAATAACAGCCTAAAACCAAGTAGTATTAACCACAGTACCTGTGATTGAAAATCACACATTATCTTAACACATTACAATTGTTTCAGACACTCCAAATATCACATTCATCACTACTTTAAAGTAATGGTAGTTAATATAATGAACATGAGATATTTTTAATTAATTTGCTAATAAGTAAGTATATATTACAAATTTGGGAATTTTTAAAATATTTTGAAAATGCCATTAGAATTGGCGTGTAGTGAACAACTACACGCTCACACCAGAGAACAACACAATTACACTCAGTAGGGGCACAAGGGAGGAGGAGGAAGGGAGAACGGTAAGCTCTCACCTAACAGGCACAAAGGAAGGTGCCCGGCACACCGCCTGAGCGAAGGACTCAAAATAAAACAAAAGAAAAAGAAAACTCCCCAAAAATACGACCATCAAGACATGAACCAAACTCAAACAGCCATAGTGCATTATTTCACATAATCATCTAAATTTTTATCACTCGTAAACATCAACCTTACCTGCATTGAATCAACATGAAGAGAATATTAACAGTCACATTTAAGATGCAAATGTGGTATATCCTCAAGCAATAATCAGTCTCATTACTTACCACGGAGGACAACACATTTACAAATTGTGCTGGAATGCTTTTTTGTTCAAATATGTTTTACGTGTCTCAACAATCACAGATCTAATTACAGGTAGGAAAAAGTTGCAATTTATTTGTGATTCTGCATTAAAAACAGCAAATGAATTGGCTACATTATGAAAATACTATCTCAACTAATGCAGGAGGGAAATATTTAAACCTCAGAGATTAGATTAAAAGGAAGTGAGGAAAGACAGAGAAGATCCCAAAAGTCAAACACAGCAGCTTTAATTCTGGATTCAGTCAGAGACCCCCACTCAGAATCACTTAGGGAACAACCACTGTGTGAAGGCAGCAGCCACGAGCTTCGGGGGATAATACGTAAGCAGTTTACACCCCCCGGGCTCTGACCCTGGCTGGAAGTATAATACAAATGTGCAACTTTACATGACTACCAAGCAACAGTGTACTTTTAATCCATCACTGAGAACAATAAAATAACTATGTAAAACTGAGTGTGGTGAGGGGCAAATTAAGGAGTAATCAGAGGAGTTCCATATAGATGATAGGGGTGGGCTTCCTGGAAGAGGCGGGATATTATGATTTTAAATAGGAATCAGGCCTAATGGAGGAAAGAGGAAAAGTGAAAAGGGGGGGATGGGTAAAGAAGCAGAAGGGAAGCAGGGATCATAAGAAGGAGATGGAAAATAGCAAAGAGAGACCTTCTTTCTGAATTAAGTCATCAAAATAGCCAATATCATAGATCAGAAAATCACTAACAAAGGATAAGTGTATGGAACTGTCTCTCAAAAAATAATTTAAAACCTCTCACATAATAGAGTACTCAGGGAACAGCAGTAACAAACATATGTGCAAATACACCCCCCAAGCAGGCCTCAAAAGATACGTAAATCCACAAAGTGAGAACACACCTCAGGGCATCACAAAGCAAGGAAGGACACTGTCCACGTTTCTGCCAAGAGAATGGCGTTTTTTAAAAATATGCACACATCTGTCCTAAAGTCACATAAAATAAATGTGTTGATTTAAAATATTGGACACTGGATATTTTGGCAATAGGTTTCAATTTTATAACTTTTTATTTTGAAATTATTTACAGAAAAGATACAAGGTTACTACAAAAAATTCCACATGTATCCTTCACCCAAATTTCCCAAGGCACATTTCACCAGATATGTGCCATCGTTTGATCACTCTCCCTATACACACACACACACATACATACACAAATACTTCCTTCTGAAGCTCATAACAGTAAATTGCAAACCTGTGCCTTTTACCTCTAAATATTTTAATGTGATTTCCAAAACATAATACCCTATTACGTAACTATAGTACTATGACCAAAATTAGGAAAGTAATAGCCATATAACAGTATAATCTACAGACAGTATTCTATTTTACCAATTGTCCACATACAGCTTTTAAAGAAAAAAAAAATCTGATTCAGAGCCTACTCAGGATCATACAAATTTAGTTGTATCCCTTCAAACACTTGCCTAATTTATTGATGGCAGTGTTAATTAAATGCAATAAATCCAGGGTAAACAGTGCCCAACAAGTTTGCCCTTCTCTGTTTTTCAGGGTTTTTTTTACAAACTCCATTATGTTTTTAAAAAGTAAAATTTGGAAAAGTTCACTCATTTAAGTATAAGAAGCACAGGAAATTCACAAGACTGTATTGGACTCTTGTTAGCTGTGTTTATTCTTGTTTCTCATTTAGCCACCAATACCTTGAGAGTACCAAGCCTCACTCACTTTCAGTCTCTAATAACTGACAGTAACTATGAATGTGTGAAGGAAAAAGTATGTTTGATGTTTGAAAGAAGTTTCAACAAGACAGAAAGAACAGGGCTATTCTTTTCAGGTTAAACTCTCCATTAAAATTCTCTATGAAAGACAAAAAGGAATTATACATTACAATCATTAGAGAATAATAGTGTCTGAACCTGAAACAGTATCTTTAAGTTTAACCATTTAAAATAAAGAAATACTACACATTCCACACCTCCACTATTAGCCTCTGGACAGTGATGCCTTCATCAAAGTCCCTTCCACGGCTAGCAATTAAGGTGTAAGAAAATGCATTTTACTGCCACACCCTATCGATTCTGAGACGCATATCTATTCACAGTTTAACATCTCTGATTATCAGCAGTATCTTCCTGTCACTGCAGGTCAAGTGGTAGCCATAACATAGTTCATCACATTGTTTATGTAAATTCAAGAAAGCGGGGCATCTGAACATGCAGAATGAGAGTCAGAAGATAGTAAGAAAAGTGCACAGTCAGGAGCAGAGTACTCATTTCAAAAATGCTGCATCACGAGCACCCTTACTGGCATAGAGGGTGACGCTATATGTGAAAAGCACTCGCATGGGCGACTTGGAGTCAGAAAATGGTTCAGAAGACTTGGACTCTGAACATAAGTTTCAAGAATGTTGTTTACAAGTCATTTTACTTCAATTTTCCTCATTCTCTGTGTTCTTCCAATAAATGTAAAATGAATATTCTAATGGGTAAGAAAGCACTTTATCACTGTCAAGGTCATTTCTTGGTAAAACATAAAATCTTATGACTGGCATCTTAGACACAATAAAGCAGCCTTTCAAGTACAGTAGAGAATGCTGTCCAACGTTCTTGAAGAGTTCCTTCAGAAACAGACCACAGCCAAGCCAGAAAGCCTAACGACCTTACGCCTGCCACCTTTAAACTTCTCCAGACACTGAGGAGGTTCTGCAAGCCAGCAGGACACTGCAGCATTCAAGCGACCACTTCTTGAAGCCGTGTTGTGGAAGCAGGCTCGCTATCTTCATTACAACATGCGTCTGGCTCAGAACAGGGCAGGCAAACAGCGCAGGAAGACAGCATGACACACACACCCCACAAACCAAAACACAGCTGGTGTGTTAAATTTAGACCCACCAACCTTGACAGTGCCCTTTTAATTACTGTTTTTTCCCTAATTCTCTGCAGTGGCTTTTTTAAACCTAAAAGCTGCCAACAGTATTTTTCTGCTGGCCAAGCTATTCTAAGCATCATATCCAAATAATAAAATGTAAATAAATTTTTGAAAACAATAGAATTTTTAAAATGCATTTTCTTATAGATTAATCACTTTATGTATTTTTATCTAATTTTTGAATTTTACACATTAGATCTGAGCACACATACACACATATATGTCTATACAGGGTGGCCACAAAATTCATGTGCATGCTACTTTAAATTGCACATGAGCTTTCTGGCTACTCTGTGTATACGCAAATGAATATTTAGAAATAAAAGTGCAATTCAGGGCGGCGCCTGTGGCTCAAAGGAGCAGGGAGCCGGCTTTATATGCCAGAGGTGGCGTGTTCAAACCCAGTCCCAGTCAAAAACTGCAAAAAAGTGTATTTCATACTGCTTGAGGATAAGCTTCAAATAAAAGACAATTTCTACCTATAAATGACCACAGACATACACAAATAAGCTGTTAATTATAACTACATACAACTATACAACTATGACCCACATGGGAAATACAAAGCCGCAAATTCAATCATTCCTTCAACAAAAGTTTTGTCCAAGCAGCAGTGTTAGGCTACAAAAAATAATAAAAATGGTTCTTATCTAAAAAGCTCACAATCTATCAAAAGAATCTTAGAGATAACAGTCCATTGAAACATTTGTTAGGTAAGAACCTTTGATCCAAGATAAAATAGCTAGTTGGTCATAAGGTTGAGATAGAAGCACTTCCAATCAGCAGCCCAACAACATGCTAATTTAGTCTCTATAACACAACGCTCTAGGCATTAGGTTAGCCTTGAGGGAAGTATTACCAGTTTTGCAGTAAAGAAATCCACGATTCAAGACAGGGTGGTCTCCAAGCTCAAGCTTCCTCGCCACACCATGTTGCCTCTAAGCTACCAGCTCTACAACAGACTTTTGGGGACTGTGGCCTCTTCCTGAAAAATGACCTGACACAGCATGAAACTTAGTTTCCGGTACAGGTACTAAGTCCTCTGTCCTCCTTAAAGTTTCAACTGGGCTCAGCCCTTCACTCCACTGTCCAGTCATGCCAACCCTACGCAAACACAGCAAAGGGGAGACAGCGTGCCCTTCACACTGGCCTGCACCACGAGGCAACGTCCCTGGTGAGCGCACTGCAAGCTGTCCATACTCATGTACCTGAGGTCAACATGTTATTTTCAAATACACACACATATTCATGTGCACAAAAATGCTGTTTCAACCGAAACTATAACTGAATCCAAACGTTGGGATCCAAAGTTGACATTCAGAACCTCTCACAAGGGGTGCAGAGAACTTGAACAGGGCGGAGCCAACTTTGACTGCAAACTATGGGTCCCAACGGCTTAAGGGATGCTAAAGCTCATTTGCATGCTCATAATTAAAAAGGCTATTTGAGTTTCCAAGTTAACCCCCAGAACCGCTATATGCCTGAGATAACAACATTACTTCAGCTGCACCCATCCTCTCTTTGGGAAAATGCACTTTGAGTCCCTTTGTTCAATAATGAGGCTTGCTCAAGAAAGAGCAGTGGCTTTAGCAAGTAGCCCTTATCACGCTATACTTCCTCCAAACTCACACGCCATTTTGTCTATATTCTTCTCTTAGCAAGTATTTTTTTCTTGACAATAACCACTTTCCACACTTTGGAAAGAGTTATTGATAGCTACGTTAGCCCCCATCACTTCTGGGCATCACAGTACAGTAAGGGGCAAAGCTGAAGACCCAGGCTCAGCCACATCAGGGCTTAACTATCTCCCAATTCCCATGCCCCTTCCACCCAACCACAGTGCTGGTGAGCACTCACTTAATAGGTGCCTCAAGGCAACCTGGTGGTTCATGCATGGGCGGGGGCTATTTAGGACAACTAGGAGATCCCCCCAAACCCTGGGACCTCTGCATCTCTCTAGTGAGCCCTCCTGTTCATACTTGGAAAGACCTACTGGTCCAGCCCTAGGCCGATGCACTGAGCAACACTCTGCTAGTTGTGGGGTAAAAGAAACCAAACATAAGCCTTCTGCTACTGCAGAGTCTATTAAGATACACTGGTAACAATCAGATCCCTGGTGAGGGGCCACCCCCTGCCACTATCTGTGTTAAATCAGAGTCAAGTAGACCATATTCACCTCTTCAATACGTTAACATGAAGCATTCATTTTCAACATAGTTGGCAATCATATGAGAAAGAAAAATGCACATATAATAATGGTAATGTCCTAGAGGATTACTCTGGTGATAGAATATCAGAAAATAACAGTTTTATTTAAAGTATTTCATGATGATCTTATTCAAGATTTCCTGTGGACAAGCTCATGATGAATACTTTTTGTCTACGATCTTTGTTCATTTTTCAAGGGCAAAATTTTATACAAATGAGCAAAACAGAATAGATGCCTCCTGCTGTTTCATCAACACAGAAACTACCAGTCCCCCTACAATGTCAAAGGAAAAAGAAAAACACATTAAAAAATTTATCTTAGGGCATATGTTTTATTAATACGTAGGGCGTGATAAATGTCATAAATGCTGTAAAGGCTATTTTAATATAAAATAGACTTTAAAAATAAAGTACCTGTTCACGAGAAATATGAGAATAGGGTAAAACACAAACTATACTTCCCTCTTCATTCTGAAGGTGACAGAAAAGTAGCACCATTCCTTACACATCTGCCAGTGCCACGTCTTTATGAAGATAAAGCAACACATCACTCCCTGAAGACAAACTTCAGACTCGAAAAATAAAAAACTACTGTTCAAATATATCCAACAATGCCATTCGGCTAATACTAAAATAACTTACTACAGTGCTCCTTTGACAGAGAGAATAAGGTCACTCCACTGGGCTCACCAGACGTTCCCTCTCACACTCTCTAACATCTCAGAAAGGGTTAATAAATTCCCAACACTCACGCTATGAGCGCCCGGTCAAAACTTTAAAAAATAATTTAAAAAACAAAATATGATAATGTAAGTCCTAAGTGTACATGGTAAATATGAAAACAGAAAAGAAAATCATTTAAAAATAGTTTTTAATTTGACAAAATTTAAAAAGTTCATCAGCTTTACTGCAATAAAATTTGTAGACCATGAAATTCACAGATTTAAGTGTACAAAGCAATAGTTTTTACCATACTCATATGGCTGGGTAACCATCAGCAACAAGCCCTATCCCGCCACCTGCACCACCACCACTCCAGCCTCCTGTGCCCACTACCCTGTCTCTACAGATCTGCCTACACCAGACTTCATGTAAATGGGATCATATAATATGGGTCTTTTATGACCAGCTTCTTTTATCAAACATAATATTTCTGAAGTCAAAAGTATTTTAAAGAAGCTAGAGACACTCACCAGCCCTTTGATCCATTCATTCCACTGTTAAATGTTTCTTGGCCACCTTCTTCAGGTGAGGCAGATGCCATATGGGGCACAAAGGAATTGGGGAGGGGGGTGTTTTCGTGTACACATTCTGCCCTCAAGGAGCTTAATGCTCAAGAAAGGTGCCAAGACAGCTCTAAATAAGTGTCTAGACAAAATACCACATGAGTTTAGAGGAAAGCAAGATAAACAGGATCAGGAAAACTTCTGATGGCCGGGCACGGTGGCTCACACCTGTAATCCCAGCACTCAGGGAGGCTGAGGCAGGTGGATTATCAGAGCTCAGGAGTTCGAGACCAGCCTGAGCAACAGCAGAACCCCATCTCTATTAAAAATATAAAACCTAGCCAGGCATTGTGGCAGGTGCCTATAGTCCCAGCTGCTTGAGAGGCTAAGGCAGGAGGATCTCTTGAACCCAGGAGTTTGAGGTTGCCACAGCACTTTACCAAGGGTGATTATGTGAGATTTTCTCAAAAACAAAGAAAAAGTTCTGTTAAGGCAATCTTCAAGGTGATTTCTGTTTTTCTCTCTCCATCTCTCTCTGTCTCTTGAACATACACGCACACATACACTAGTTAAAATCGGGTATAAAGATGTCGCATAGAGCCATTTCCTAAAGAAGTAAATCCACCCTCCTAGCTTTGTTATTCTACCCACATTTACTCCTTGCACCCTCATCTCCCACTAAGTACCTGCATTTTCAATAAATACAAGTAGTTACAATTCCCAGAAATCACCAAGCCCTATATGATTTAACAATTGCACCCACCATTTCTTCTTCCAAGAAATGCCCTTCCTCCTTCCCATCATCCCCCCAACTCCTATTCTTCTTTCAATATTCAGAGCACACATACCACTTCTTTTATGAAATTCTCCCTGACCACACCCAAGCAGAGTCAGTCTGCAAACAACTCTCTAGGCCACATGTGTGCCGGTGTTATATCCCACACTGCACTGCTCTGCTCTATTTACCTCTGCAACTCCAGCACTCAGCACAGTGCCAGCACCAAACAAATGTCAGATGGAATAAGGGCACAGAAAACCATGTAAAGGCAAAGAGGGTCGACAGAAACAGATCACTTGGCAAGCATCAGCTGGAGCCGGTGAAAGGTGGCAGTGCAGTCCTGGCCCTGGATACTACACTAAGGTAGAGAAAAAGAAGAGGCTACTTATTGATCACCTGCTATATTTCACTAAGCACCTGCGCATTATCTCACTTAGTCTCCATGACAACCATGTGAAATTGGCATTAGTCTCCCCATTTCATCCTGAAGAAAACTGAGACAACTTGCCTAAGATCACACAACTATTAAGTGGCAAAAGCTCCCTGAACACTACACACAAACACACACACTCTCTACCATTCAGACGACATTCGCCTACCAGCCTTCTGTTTCCTATTTGAAGAAGTGGGGATCATTTCTGCTGAAAGCACATAACCACATAACCTCACTGCCAGCGAAGCAGAGGTGAGGATTTCGGTCAACCTCTGCACATTGGCCTGGTCTGCCTGGTACAAACTCTGCCTCCTGAGGAACGTCAAATATGGAGCTGCAGGCCTGAACACTCAGAATGTCTCTGGGATCATTCAACTCAAAGAATTTTACTCAGATGGAGACAAGAGAGTAATTCTCAGTCAAAATAAAGCATGGCCTTAAAAAGTTTCAGTTCAAGGGCAGTGCCTGTGGCTCAAGGAGTAGGGTGCTGGCCCCACATACCAGGGGTGACAGGTTCAAGCCCAGCCCTGGCCAAAACTGGAAAAAGAAAGTTTCAGTTCAAGGTCCCATAAACAAAAATGAGTAATGAAGAAATCACTGCTTTTAGAAGTTTTACTTCAACTTTACAAATGTTACTTTTGCAAAAAAATGAACATGGGTTATAAAATAATGGCTATGTAGAAGAGTTATAATGTTTAATAGGACAGGAAAAAATAATTAGAAGAAGTAATTTATCAGTTGCATGTTTATCAAGCATGATAAAAAAATTTTTTCCAATCCATGTTTTCTTAAAGATGTTTTATTTAAAAAACTAATAAAATATGTCAAAAGTCAAAGAATAACCATGAAAAGAAGACTATAAGTTCCATAAACTTATAATATTCACTCTAAAAAGTTTCTGGGACCGAATATTAAAGCAACATTTTTAGAAAAGTTAAAAGCAGTTGAAGGACTCGATCCCATGGGATACCCAGAGAAGTCAACATGTTACTTAGAAAAAAATTAAAGAAACACACTGTGCCCAATGGGTATCCGTGCTAGCTCACCAAATCAAACACAAGCTGCGCAGCCAGCCTCCTTTCTCCCACTAGCAAAAAAGGAAACACACTTTTTATTATCGATTGCTGCAAGTGTGTATGGAATCTCTTCTTTCTAAAAGGGACGAAGTGAGGACTGTTAGGGGTATTTCTTTAAAATAATTATATTATGTTAAAATAACTTCTTTAAATAATTATAAGGATAAATTCAGAATCTATAAAATAGCTGACTGCATAAAACAATAAAAATGTTTTGAGAGGAACTGTTGGACCCTAAATTCTGCTTTAATGCTTTTGATTTAAATCAAGTCTGTCCTGATTATAATAACTGATTTTCACATCATTCCTCAGATCCATCCTCAAAAATGACACGTAGCAATCAATATTTTATTTTTGAAAGTCATGAGATAACCATTATGTCAACAGGAGGACTAATTATAGCTAAAGAATTCAGTGTGTAACTACCAGATTCATTTAAAAAGTAGAGCTAGGCCAATCGGATTTAATTATACTATATGCCACAGTCATGACTATGGCGCATTGCAGTGAGGAAAAAACGAGAAGCACTGGGGAAAAACCTATAGGAGCTACACCAAATTCTTGGAGGTTTTCTAGTATCTTTGTCGGTTAGGACTTAGATATGTCTGTGTTTGGACACACAGAGAAGGCAGCTCCCTTAGTCTTTCCCACGCTGGCCTGAGGAGACCCGTGTAATGGGTATTGCTTCTAACTTTCCACCGAGCATCCAAATCAAACCTCAACCGTCCCAAACCTCCAACCCCAAGCCAGTCTACAGAGTCAGGCTGGAAGGCCAGACATGGTGGCTCACACCTGTAATCCTAGTACTTTGTGAGGCCAAGGTGGGAAGACTGCTTGAGTCAAGGACTTTGAGACCAGCCTCAACAACAGCGAGACCCTGTCTCTATAAAAAAATACAGAAAAAGTAGCCAAGCATGGTGGCACACATCTGTGCTCCCAGCTACTCATGAGGCTGAGGCAAGAGGATCGCTTGAGCCTGGGAACTCAGATGCAGTGAGCTGTGTTTTTGTCGCTGTAATTTTAGCCCTGACAACAGACAGATACACTGTCTCAAAAAAAAAAAAAAAAAAAAAAAAAAGTGAGCCCAGAGGATTAAGGAAGTGAGTGGTGAAAGAAAAACCACCCAAAAGGTTAAGACCCTTGAGTCAGGAGTGGAGATCCAGCCTAGGAACAGCCGATAGAAAAGGCATGGTGAAGAGAAGCACTACCTTCAAGCGTCCCAGGGTTCTGATGGCAGGCAGAGAGCAGGGGTGTCCCACTAGAGCAGACAGCAGGGCTAAGGAACTGTGTCTCCAAGCTGGAGGCGTCGGCCCAGACCCGTGGCCTTACTTAACCTAACACGCCCAACATAAAATGGCAGGGGCAAAGGTACAATGTCAGATTTTTGACCCACTGGAGAAGGAAAGTGAGGAGGCAGCAGGAACTGAGAGTGGAAGCATCCTGCAGAGGAAAATCCTGACTTAATACAGCCCTCTCCAAAATCTGGCAAGTCTGCACACATTAATTCCTTTCTAAACTAACGTAAGTAGGAGTAGGACAGGAATCTCCACACCAGTGTTTCCAAATCAGGGCCCCACTCCCTAGCCACTACCTTCACAAACTCCTAGGCCTCGCTGGGCCTGCGATGGTTAAAAGCAGCTGAAACTAGCAAAGCATCGTATGGGCACCAATCCAGAGCCTGGAAAAGACCCCCACAACCATGCCCAATGGGACCAAGCTCAGAGAAAAAGACCTTTCCTCCTGGCCTCCTGCTGGCATACGCCCTTATGCATGCCAGCCTTCATCCTCTGACTTGCATTAGCCCATTCGTTCCACAGACACCAACCGGGAACCTTATAGTACTTCCACTGTGCCTAAGAGGACTGAGGACAACAGCAAATGTGCCCCGCTCCCACGGGCTCAGCACTGAGTGAGAGGACCGAGGAGAACAGCAAACGTGCCCCGCTCCCACGGGCTCAGCAATGATCAGGAAAAACAGACAAGTAAATGCATAACTACAACACCATGAGGTACGTCCTAGGACAGGCATTGGTACTGGGAAGGAACTAATGATAGAAGAAAAGGAGATTCCCCAGAACAGAACAAGGAAGTCCATGCTAAAAAAATGGGAAATGGCTGTTGAAGGGAGAGGGACCTCCTGTACCCTCTGAGACTTCTGTCTATCCCACTCTGCCTCATCATCTGGCCTCAACAGTCAATGTTTACCCACAGCAAACAACGAAAGGTCAACACCAAAGCAAGAGAAAACGAAGAAAGAAATACCATGAAAGGTGGTCCTGAGAGACAGAGGAGCAAAGCTGTGGTAGTGGAGGGACAGGGATGAGGAGATGGGCAGTGCCGTGACAAGTGGTGTTACAAACAGGACCTGTGGCTCCACACTCGGGAGACACCCAGCTCAGACCGCGAGTCAGGAAAAACTTTCTGGGGCCAACAGTCTCCAGGCTGGATCTGAACAATGAGCTCCTGTTAGCCAGACAAAAGGCAGGTGGCAGGTGAGGTGAGGGTGGGGCTGGGCTAGACAGTTGGAGGAATGGTGTTCAGACAGCAGAGAACACAGTCAAATCCCCAAAAGGGCAAGTTCAAGGACACTCAAGAACTTCAATATAACTAGAAAAGAAGTTCAACGTGAGAGAGAAGGGTTTATGCAAAGATGTAAGAGACTAGAGCAGAAAAAGACCATGCAGACCTTGCTGGCTGCATAAAAGAGGTTCAGACTTTAAAGGATATGATTAGTTTTACACCAATAGCTAAAGCTGCAGTGAATAGATGGGGGAACACAGGACTGAAGATAGGGATCCCAAGCAAGAGATGGTCAGAGCATTGCCAGAAAGAGAGGATAGTGGCCAGACAGTGACAATGACACCAGGGATGAGAGAAACAGTAAAACCTGAAATCACAGAATGAAAAATGAAGAGCAAGGCTCTAGCACTGCTTATCAAATACAAGAGCTGGGTATCTGTGGGTATCCCATGCAGGACTTAGCAACAATGGAGGTGGACTGGCAAAAAAATAAAGAGCAAGGGTACACGAAGTGAGGAGCAGAGTAGCAGCACATACTCAATGTGACACAGCCAGCAAATCCTGCCAGCGGAGTCATCACACAGGGCTGGCTTTCAGCAGTGAGTGCCTCCCACCACACAGAACCAGGAGGCTCCAACACCTTTTACCTTTATGGCAACAAGTGAGTTACCATCACTACCCTGTACCTTAAAGTGATTCTAAGCTCCAATCATTTGATACTGCCTAATGAACCGCTCATTCAGGGGAACCAGGGCCCGCAGAGCTAGAACACTGTCTTAAGCATGCCATGCCAATTCTGTGAACAAGTTTGAAGATCCTTCCTGTCATGATCCACATGGGCCCCCAAGGCTTTCAAGGAACTCTCAAGTGACAGCTGTCAACAAGGTGTCAGATAGCCCTGGGGGCAAAACAGGTCTTAAAAAGGAACTTAAAAGCATTTATTGTTCCCTGGTAGCACTTATTTGGCCTAATACAGAGCAGAGTAGGAGTAACTGAATGAATAAACCCAGGATACAAGAAAGATTAAAGCAAAGAATGAAACCTTACTTTTTAAAACGTTTTTTACAAGGAGAAATATCATCATCAACAATATTTGGTTGACAGCTGGGAGGTCAATGGATTGATTCTGAGTACCTCTGCTTGCAATAGGAAAATGTTCATTTGAAACTCCCCTGGGCAATTTATTTTAAGAGATCTGGGCCATCTAGATGGGACCCTCGAAGTCTGTCAAATGCCAAGAAAGACAGAAAGTATTGTTAAGTGTTTATTTTACAACTGACATATTAAATTTACAAGTCTTTTTATGTATTAGATGTCCAATGCTATATATCCATGGGAGTTGATTAGATAACCAATGTCATATTTTACTTTATAAATCTTAAAGCCTGATCACAAAAGGTACATAGTTTTATCTAGTTTTTGAAATATATTATCGGTGATATCCATAATTTACTTGGTTAAGCCAAATAACCCTTGTTCCATGAGAAAATACAATCTATTATCCCCCACTTCACTTTAAAGTTAAGTGTCCAAAATCTAAAGCAGCAAAAATGGGGAGTTGCTTTCAAAGAGTTTCTCTTTTTTTCCCCTATCGTCACTGAAATCACTAGGAAGTTAACTTGCAGCTCCTGTGTACTGTGACTCTTTGGCATTACTGTACACATATTTCTCATCCCCATTATGCGACCCACCTAACAAAGCAGTCACGCCTTTCTAGTAACTTAGGTACAAGTAGGAAGTTTCTGGCCCACCTGATTTCATACCCCTTGGAAGCAGAAACTATGCTACAGCAGTCACAAGGGTAGGGTGTCTGGATATTTAATAAAAAGCTGCTGAGGCCAGTGGCTAATCCATTAACTAGGAAATTGATGGGCAGATGTTCCTAGTTACAAAAATTACTGGAAGGTGTGACTCACTGACATTTCAGAACCTGCTGAGCTTTTCTCTTTGTAAGGCCTTCCCACTACCACTCCAGTGTTTTCTTTTCAACATGACCACTCTTTTCACCATTCCAAAATACCATGAAATATAAACTATCGTCCAGCGAGGGGTGGTGGCACCCACCTATAGTCCCAAGTACTCCAGAGCCAGAGACAGGAGGAGACCGTGAGCCCAACCTGAGCAACAGAGATCCCGCTTAAAAAAAAAAAAAAAAAAACTTTATTGTCAATGATGTGCTGTTATATAAAAACAAAGTTTTCTATACCCTCCTCTCAATTTTAAAAGTAAGCTCAGATTTGTGCTGGTTTCTCAAAAATAAATACAACACAGTAAGTGATGAACCAAACGGCCCAGAGGAAAAGCGCCCAAGACCAGGGGACAAAGGACTGAAGAGTGTGAGTGTGTATATGTGTGTGAGTCAAGGACTGTCACTCAACAGCCACGCGGCCCAAGTCACTGTGCCCATTAAGTCCTTCTCTGCCTTTGCCGCTTCCTCCTAGGCTGTGTAGCCACTTGCCTTCCCTAGCTCATTCCGACCCATCCTTCACATTACCTTCCAAGCGCTTGCTCAGAAATTCTTTTTTTTTTTTTGAGACAGAGCCTCAAGCTGTCACCCTGGGTAGAGTGCTGTGGCATCACAGCTCACAGCAACCTCCAACTCCTGGGCTCAAGCAAGTCTCCTGCCTCCGCCTCCCAAGTAGCTGGGACTATAGGCGCCCGCCACAACGCCCGGCTATTTTTGTTGTTGTTGTTGCAGCCGTCAGTGTTGTTTGGTAGGCCCAGGTTGGATTCGAACCCGCCAGCTCAGGTATATTATGCGGCAGGTGCCTTAGCAGCTTGAGACATAGATGCCGAGCTAGAAATTATCCTTTATACCCTTCACTGCCATATTGTCTCAAGCAGCTAAGGAGTAACTTCTTTTTCCCACAGGCCAAATAAGGATAAACAAAAATGCTTACAGGGCTGCTTATTTTAATGGCTTTATTTAGTACTATGGTGGAAAATATATATTCTTATCATTCATTTCTTTGTTGAATATTAAAAATAGCAATGAGAACATCAGCACTCATTTTTAGTCTTAAAAATGTTATTAATATCTGGGTATATTTGAAGTAGCAACCAATGTAACTTTCTAACTCTGCATCCTAAAATCAGATGAAGATGCTCAGGAGCTGCCGAGGCCCTACAGCAGCAGTTCTCAACCTGTGGGGCGCGACCCACAGGAACTGTATTAAAGGCTCGTGGCATTAGGAAGGTTGAGAACACTATCCTTAGTTAAGGATAAAATTAAATTCCTTAACTTCCCCAGCCGACCCACCCATTAGACCCCCTCCATGAAATGTTGTGGATTAATCTAGTCCGTGTACTCTAGGAGGACTTTCTACACTAACTGCCCTCCCAGGGCTCTTATCCCCCACACACAAGAACCTGACCCCCAAACACACCCCGGTCTACAGCCACACCATCCTGACGACGCCTAATGTTGCCTAAACCACTTCCCATACCTCTTCTTATGTATTCCATCGGACCTACTTTCATTCTCTGACTCAAAAGGTTAACAGAGAGGTGAAAGGTAATACTCATTTATTATACTCTGATGTCAGATACGCTTTGACCAAATTAATAGCTCCCTTGAAGTCAAAGATGGCTGCCATGCTAATACCTGTTTACTGATTAAACAAATAATGAGTTCTTCAACCATCCATAAACATAGACTATTTATGGATTTATTTTTAAGAACGGAATATACTCACGAGAGAAATCAGATTTAATGCCTTTAATTCAACAGCATTTACATTTCTTTCTGTAAGGAACTGTCAGGCAAATTACCCACTACAGCACCCCAAAAAAGTACAGAATTGAGACACTGGCATCAACAAAGTTTCATGTATTAAAAGTTGGAAACCTAGACATTGCAACTGCCTTCAGCTCTTGTAACTCAAGTCAAAGGAATAAGCACAGCTTGTTTTCTTTGAACTCTCCCTATAGTGTTATGTCTAAATGAGCCTTAGGGAGCTGTTTAAAAATAACTAGGAGGGCTAGATTCTGGGAGAAAACTACATAGAACATACAGATAAATCTGCTTCCCTAAATTGGCTGTTTAGTTGGGGCTGCTATTTCCTGCTCAAATTGGTTTTCCTCCAATTTGTTACAACTGCCAAATACTTAGTGATCTCAGTGATATACTTAACACAAATCGGCAAATCTTCCTTATTTTTCACAATGATAAGAAATTTACAGAGAAACTTGCATGCTAAAGGTAATAATAAAAATGAGTTCATTTGTCTTTTTTTCCTGATTCATCATTTTCATATGATTGCTAGTGGCTTCGGAAAACAACAAATAGCCTCCTAATATCATTTTTTGTCTGGTTTTTTTTTTTTTTTCCATATTGATTTGAAAACAATTTCTTCAGTAGTGGGTAGGGTCAAACATGAGAGATCTGACCTCATTACAAGCCACAAAAACTAAAAGATCAGGGTAGAAAGGGAAAAAATCAATACCCAACATTGATTTTTAAAATCAAAAGATGCAAGTTGTTAATGAAAAGGTAAGTTTATAATTGTGCAATGGTATCATCTTATGTCAACCTAAGAGAAAAATAATCTAGTATAAAAGCAATACTACATATAGTTGCGATAACACAGCAAAGACTTTGAGGCAGGGAGGACACGGTTAAGTTCTTTACAGCACATTCATCTATTAAAGTGGCATTACAATCCGCTGTGTATCACACAGTATATTATTTTGCCCAAATAGCTTTACATGCAAATACTTATTTCAATGAGTCATTGATCAGGTTCAAGGTTCGGTATAAAATATTTTCAGTAAAGTCTTCAGAGAAACCCACTTTCTACCAGTAAAAATACATTCTCAAAACTCACTTCCCATACAAGAAATACTATGGCTCCCAGTGCACTGAATACACTGCCCTGTAGTCACACATATGAATAGCCTGGGGCGGGCATGCCCAAGAGTCCTATAAGGAGGAAAACATTCTAATAAATACTAAAAATTCAACTCACATTTAATATATAATTTACTTGACATTAAAAAAATGTACGAAAGGCAAGTGACATTTTTATCAATACGTTTTTGTAGGCTTGAAAAATTATTTTATAACACATCTAAATTATAAATCATAAAAAAATCTTTTCTTGAGTACTAAAACCCCTAAATGAGGCAGAGTCAGAAGGGAGAATAAATGTTGAGACTTTCTAAACATATTTTTTAAATTGTAAGAAAACTAAACCTTTGGTAATTTATACAATCTCGGTCTAATTGCATTCTTAACCTAAAGGCAAGATCATTGCCAAATGGCCGGCCAAATCTTAGCTCTTTTCCTGTTATGTCTAATGGGTAAAGGAAACCATACACTCCAAGAGCCTATTCTATTAGCACTGTTAGGTCTTTTCTACATCACAGCACAGATACAAATAAAAGTATTTGTGGGGCACAAGGGACTACCCACAAGCCCCCCATCAACTCTACTTCTGGAGACACCTAAAACTCACAGGCTGGGAAGCTATGCTGAAGACCGAGATAAAGATAGCATACCTTAGGCAGTGACTTTCAACCTGTGTGCTGTGAGAGACTGTTAGGTGCCTGGAGAAAAGTTCTAAATACCATTAATTAAGTTATTTTTGAAAGAAGTTCAAAGCATGGTAAGTCTATTCTTTTTTTGCACTCTTTTTTTTTTTGTTTGTTTGTTTGATCAACATAATTTAAGTATGAATGGAAGTTTAACTCTAGGTTCAAGTGTGCCTTGAGATGAAAAAGGTTGAAAAACACTGGCTTAGAGGAATGTTCCCTGAGGATAATCTTTGGGCAGGTGGGATGTGAACCTGGCAGAAAACAAGATTTGCAATCACACAAGCATACAGAGCCATCTACTCCACAATCTCAGGCACATCTTCATTAAAACCAGGTGAAGACACTCTGGGAGGGGAAGGCAGGTGGATAGCCTGAGCTCACCAGTTGGAGACCAGCCTGAGCAAGAGTGAACCCCAGTCTCTACTAAAAATACAAAAGTAAGCTGGGCATTGTGGCAGGCACCTATAGTCCCAGCTACTTGGGAGGCTGAGACAAGAGGATTGCTTGAGCCCAGGAGTTTGAGGCTGCTGTGAGCTATGTTGACACCACAGCACTCTATCCAGGGCAAAAGAGTGAGACTCTCTCTCAAAAAACAAAAACCAGCTGAAGAAGCCCATGACGCCAATCACTGGTCTGTGCTAGACCAGCACTGAGAGACAGAGAGCTCCCTCAGGACAGCCACGTCCTGCACTGGTCTGTGCTAGAGCAGCACTGAGAGACAGACAGCTCCCTCAGGACAGCCACGTCCTGCACCTGCGTTGCCAGTGTGGTAGTCACAAGCCACATACAGTTACTGCACATGTAATGAGGGCAGTCTAACTTAGGAGCTGAAATTTTTATTTCATTTTAATTAATTTTTATCTAATTTTTAATAGCCGCATGTGACTATTGGCCACCATTTACACAGGCCTAGCTTGAGCACCAAAGCACAAGGTGGCACTCTAAGAGCTCCCAGGGTCCAGGCTGGTCATAGCCAGGCATGGACCAAAGAACTCCTCACGTCATGTCCAACCTGGAATGGGAAGGCACGGACCTCTCAGCAAAGCCAGAGCACAGCGCCACATCAGGGGGACCATGCCCACTCCCTCAGAGTGTTCTTCTAAGAAAACAACCTAAGAAGGAAAATACTTTCTCTCCTTCCACTCACTACTGAATGAAAGCCAATATGGGGGGAACTAGAAGAACCAACAATCGAGCAAACATCAGTAGAAGGCAGCTCCTTCCCTCCAAATCGCTTCTGTCGAGTCCTCTCAAGGTGTCCCTAAACAACTGCACCTGCTGTGGAGTCAGACAGACCTGTAGGCAACTCTCACCTCCATCCTCACCAGCTCTTGACTTTGGGCAAGATAATGAATCGCTTCAAGTCTCAGTTTCCTTCTATATAAAATTAATTAACAGCAGTTCCTTCCTCATAGGGTTGTAAGAATTAAAAGAGATTAAAACACAGAAGGGATTTAGCAGAGTACCTACCTTAAACACTTAGGTTTCATCTGTTATTACTTTCATCACTATTTCTTCATCATCATCCTACCTCCTTAATACAGAATGCAGGGGAAAGTCTTCCCACAACAAAGCAAGTTATTCTTAAATCAAAATAGTTGATATACTCAATTTCAGTATCTTCTACTGAAGATAGAAGTTTATTTTATACTATTTGTATTTTTATTATATATTTATTTTATACTATTATTTATACTATTCTACCTTCCTTAAGGCTTGTTGTTACACATTTAGTTGTATCGCCCAAAACCTCTAAACTCTTTGAGAGATCCTTCTCTTATTTTGGGGTCCTCTCAAAATACCTAGCTTACTTACTTACATAGTAGACATTCAACAAATGTCACCTGCATTAATCTTTTTAGAATTATCAAGAATGATCAAAAGTAGCTACTATTAAAATGGATAACAGGATTTGCCCTAAATTAATTCAATGAGCACTTAATAACTGCATTTACTGAGAAGAGGTAACATCCTAGGAGCTAAGAATTCAGCTAAGAACAGACAGATATGGTGCAAGGTCCCTGGAGCGTGTCTTCTGGTAAAGACAACAGCCATAGTGGGTAAGCAGGGAAAGGGTCCTAGGAGCTGATGAGTAGTGAGATGATGCCAGAGAGGCAGCCAGGTCATGGTAGGCCTCAGAGGCCAAGGGAAGCAGTTCAGCCCACAGTACATCCTGTCTACCATGGAGAACCAGCATACAAACTGATTTACTTGTGTCGAGATTATGAGGACCTCTGTGGACAAAGCACATGTGGACAAGAGTGGAAGCAGAGGGGCAGGCAAGTGCCTTCTGGAGAAGGCACGGTAAGAGATGGGGGTTAGCGGGACTGAAGCTGTAGCAGAGGAGCTGAACTGGAAGGAATATATTCCAACATGTTTTAGAGATGGAGCTAACAGCCTGATGTAAGGAGTAAGGAAATGAGGAAACAAGGATGAATTCCCAGTCTGGGGCTTGACTATTTGTGCCACTTACTGGGAAAGACCGAGACAAGAAACAGATAGGAGGAATGAAAAGGTTTGTTTGGGCTATGTTGAGGAGTCTGTGGGTGGAGACTTCAAGCAAGCAAACAGACTTAGTGACTAACGTCTGGAGTCTCATGGAAAGGCCAGGGCTCGGGATCTTACTTTGGGAGTCGCTGGCATCCTGATACTGATTTCAAAGCCATCCATACATTTGTAAATTACTTAGTGGGAATCAACAAAGAACCCTGGACCAGCGGTTCTCAACCTGGGTTCTCGCAACCCACAGGAACCATATTAAAGGTTTGCGGCATTAGGAAGGTTGAGAACTGCTGCCCTGGACTGAGGAAGAAGGCGGGAGGAGAACCAAGAGTGTGGTTCAGAAGACAGAGAGGGTCCCCAGCATCCCAGGAGCAAGTGTTCACTTTCCGCGTACTGTTAGTGAACAACGAATCTTTCCCGCCTCTCCTACTAAACAGGAAGCTGCAAAAGAGCAGCAGTTATGTCTTCATCTTGGTACTCTCAGCTCTGAATATGCCAAAACCACAGGTCATGTGTAATGACAATGAAAAGGGGGGGGGGGGTCGTCACAACTGCCTCAAGTGAATGGCAGCATTTCATCTTTCTCAATTCCACAGTCTATAATAAATACAGAGGGGTCTCACTTAGTCCAAAGTTAATCATACCAATTATTTTCTTCTTGCCATTTCACAATAAATGGCATGTCTGCCCATCAACTGGGCAGTACGGAGAAGACTGCTGGACACGAGGCAGGTGCTCAGTGAGTATGTGTTGGACAGAAGGTTGTGGTGGGAGACAAAAAAGGGAAGAGGAATAGCACTGAGTCTCTTACCCTTCACCCAGCAGGACCTACAGATAAGATGGGGCGTAATGATTCTTTATAGATTTCATTTAACACCAAATTTTCATCAATAACTAAGATTGACTATGATGAACAAATCTTTTATAAACTTAGAAGAAATTGATTAGAAAATAAAACCATTTGAAACATTTTACAATTCAGAAATAGTAAATCTGTGCTTTCTAAATCAATGCTTTTTATAAATATTTATCCCTAAATTTCTAATAAGCAATCCATGTTACACAAAAAGATAAGAAGTAAACTTCCAAAGCCTAGTAAAGGGGTTCAGGGGGTTGATGAAAAAAACAGAATTTCCAAAGACTGTGGAAAGTAGATTCATTCTCAGCACAAAACATTTCAAAAGAAATCCTAATGTTCCCTATAAAAAGCCAAAGATCCAAATAACAAAAGGAGAACTGAACTATTGAGTGAACTTTTTCCACTTAGAATTTTTCTATTAAACACTCCCAAACGAAAATTCAGCAATACCTGCAGCACCGTAAGAGCCAGAATACCGCGGAGTCTTCGAACCAGATGCAGAGGATTCCTTCATTCGATCAATCACATTTTCCGAAAGCTGAAAAAGCAACATCAAAATAAAATCAATTATAAGAGAACAAGAAAGAAAACCAGTGCAATAACAGCCAAGTAATTCAGTCATCCATATCAATATGTATAATGAATGGCCTAAAGAAGTTAGGCTCAATCTAATAGACACAAAACTAGAGGCAAGTAAGAACGGTTTTAAGATTTCAAGATGCACCCCACAGCACTGCTCCTTATTTCTTCTAATGCACTGCTAATTGCTCATTATAAATAACCTTCATTTTATACTGTGCATTAAAATGTAATCTCTGAGAAAATGTACGCCATCTGACCCCTTCAATTTTCTTCCCCTAATCCTATAAACCTGCATTAACCGCTCTTAGCTTCTTCCTTCCCTCCAGTCCCAAAAGGAAGTATTCCTCCTTTCCTCCCTTCCATTCAATGCCAACTATCATACACCATCACTCTTTGGATAGATTTTATTATGCACCAGATATGTGCCAGGAGTTAGGCTAGAATTCAAAGTCATCAAGATGGTTAAAGTGGAGTAGAACAGACAGGCAAACGTCAGGCGTTTAAATACACGTGTAATGTGAAGGGTGCTGCTTGAGTGAGCCAACTTGCAAAGGAGGGACACAGAAAGCCTAGTGGACAACACATCTAGCCAGGCTTTGGGCGTGGGGCTGGAGGAAAGGGTCAGGGAAGACTTACAAGACCAGGATGAACAGAAGGAAAGAGAAGCAGCGAGATAACAGTGCTCCAGGGCAAAGAACCACTTTAAGTACAGACACGCAACAAGTTTTACATTAGACATCCAAGTGGAGCTACCAAGTAGGCAGCTGGCAGTGGGCTGAGCTCTGAGGACAGAGACCTGCAGACTTGGGTCTCCACAGTCACTACAGCATCATCTTCATGGCGATTACCACTATCTGGGGCTTTTTGTTTACCATCTGCCTTTCACTAGAAAGCTCCACAAAAGCAAGGATTTGACTGTCTTGAACCCCCAGGGCCTCAATAGGCGAGATTCACTGAGTGAATGAATGGCTGAAATAAGAAACTGGAGAGGCAGCAGGACCATTTGCAGAGGGAAGATAGAGATTTCAAATTTTGAAGATTCTTAGTAAAAGCTTCTATTAAGTGCATCTGAACTTGATTCTGAGGGCACTGAGGCAGCAATAACATGATCAGATTTACACTTCAGGAAGATCACTCTAGCTACAGTGGTAGAGAACAGGCTGGAGAGGGTCAAGAACAGAAGCAGGATCCCTGAAGGAGGCTAAAGGGCCAGTTAAGAAGCTATTAAGCATGTGTCCACACAAAGACTTACGCAGAAATGTTCATAGTTATTACTCCTAACAGCAAGAGTGGAAACAAATGTCTGTCTAGTGGTGAATGGACACAAAACTTTACATGCTGATACAACAGAATAAAATTCTGCAGTAAAGAAGAATCAACTGGGCAGCTCCTATGGCTCAAAAGAGTAGGGCACCAGCCCCATATACCGGAGGTGGCAGGTTCAAACCCAGCCCCAGCCAAAAACTGAAAAAAAAAAAAAAAAAAAAAAGAGTCAACTTCTGATACATGCCACAATAAATACGGGTAGTCCTAGAAAACACAAAGAAGCTAAGTAAAAGCAGCCAGACACAAAGGCCACATATTGTATGATTCTATTTATATAAAATGCCCAGAAAAACCAACCCTATAGAGCAGCAGTTCTCAACCTGTGGGTCACAACCCACGGGAACTGTATTAAAGGGCCGCAGCATTAGGAAGTTTGAGAACCACTGATATAGAGAAAATAGAGCCTAGGGCTGGAGTGGGAATAGGGATTAACTGTAAATGGGCATAAGAGATCTTATTGGGGTGATTAAAACATTTCTGAAACTGGATTGCAGTAGTGGTAGCACAACTCAGTACATTCATCCAAAGTGTTGAAATGTACATTCAAAACAGGTGAATTTCATGGCGTGTAAATTACTCTTCAATAAAGTTCTTGGGGGAAAAAAAAGTATTACAGTAATCCAGGGGAAAACACATTCAAAAGATATTTAGAATCTAAAATAGCTAACATTCATTGAGTGATTATGTGCCAGGCACAACACTAAGCCAAACACTTCACTCATTGAATCCTTACTGCTTGTATTATCTCTATTTTATAGGTGAGGAAAATGAAGCAGAGCCAGGTTAAATACCTTGCCCTGGATTATACAATCTGTCAGCAGCAGGGCGAGGATGCAAACCCAAGACTAAGCCTCAAGGTCACATCAAAACATCGCTCTTTGCTCCCACCCAGGGCCTGACTGGACGTGGGGGTAAAGCAGGAGGAGGAGCCCAGGGCTCCCAGGTCAAGGAACCAGGGGCCCCCTTTCCTCTATCAAGAACCTTCCTCCAGTTTCCATTTCAACTCACCACTGTCTGGCTTTTACTCCCAGTGCAACGTGGAAAGTATCTGGTAAAAGTCACTATGGCCAGATATACTTCTCTACTTACACTAATAAATGTATTTTATATTTATAAAGCACCGTACTTACATGGCTTCCTTTAGCATCCAGCCTTGGGTTACCCTCCTGTTCTGGACACCCCCTCACCCCCGAGCTTTTCAGACAGCCCACTGTCAGGTTCTCCTAGGACTCCAACCGCGTCTTCTCTCTTTTGCAGGCTTCCCCCCTCCTGCCTTACATGTGGAGGTAAACAGCACCACGTTGTTTTTTGTCCTTATTTCTTGTGCTCTCATCCAATTGCTTGACTTCTAACTTCTACTGATAAATTAATGAATTCTAAATCCATTATCTGCAGCCTTAGACCTGTATCCCAGAAGCCAGGCAGGCCTACAAGTTGAATTGCCTGACAGACACTCCCCTGGGCAAATCAAAAGGACCTCACGTCCAAAGTGTCCAAAATTGAATTCATTTGCTAAAAATCCCTTTTCTCCTATTTTCCTTACCTCATTAATGACAACAGATACCCAAGTTCCTAAACTGGAATAGAGGATTCGCTTTGCCATGACTTCCTCAATTTCTCAGCATCTCCCCCAGCCTCTGCCTTTCTCCTGCCCTAATTCCTGGTATCATTAATAATCCTCCTAAAACACAAACCAAACCATGGTAACCCCCTGCTTCAAATTCTTCAACGCCTACCTTCTGTTGACAGGGCAAGTCCAAATTGTCTTGTACAGCACTGAAGAATTCCTCTTTATTTGGTGATGGCCTAACTCGTGAACCTCAACTTCCACACTTTTTCCTTTAACACTTCATATCCTGTTCTACATCCCCACATGGCTCCTTGTTTGTTACCATCTCTGCCTTCACACTCGTGTCTGCATTGCCATCTTTCCTGACTCCCCAGTTCAAACACTCCAAGCCTTCACTGACCAAACCTGTTCCCCATTCCATTCCAACCCTGCCTACCAAAGCTATCCTTTCTCATGCCAACCCGCCTTGCAAGAGCCTCTCTGCATTTCCACAAGACTGTGAACTCTTATATATCAGTGAGTTGTTCATTCAACAAAAGCCTACTAGGCCAGGCATTAATCAAGGCCCTGTGATAGACGGGTGAACAAAACAGTTTGATAAACAGCTGCTTGTATCTCAGAGCCCAAACCAGAATTGAGGTGAAATAGCAAAGCGAAAGACCACAGCTCAAAAGTCGCACTCTTTGAAGGAAAGACAACTGGAAGAAAAAAGAGAGAGCCAAGGGACTTGCTGTTTAAAAATGCCAGGCCCAGCCGCACCTTTCCTAACAACTGACAGCCCCCACAAATGTTGCTGAAATTTTCCTGCAAAGCTGAGATACGGCTTAGAAAAAACCCTGTAAGACGGATCCCTGCAATGTATAGGTGAGGAAAAAAGACATCCTGAATAATAACCCACTTACTGGCAGCATGGAGGCCAGAGCCATAAGCCCCAGTAACATTCCACTGTTAAAGATCTCTCTTTCAATCCCATGCATCTAATAAAAATGTATGACCTCCTTTTAAAGAGATAAAACGAGCCTTCATTTTAGAATCTAGAGCTATTTTAACTGATATGTAATATATAAAGCTCATTTAACTTACATATACTACATATATTTAATACACCATATTAATATAGTCTGTTACAATATACGTACACACACACTATGCATTCTCTATTACACACAACATACACTATTACATATACAACACAACTTATGTGTATAAAGCTGATATACATAAAACTTATTTGGCTTATAATTTTTTATGCATGTAGGTATATAACTTTATACTTTATATTTCCATATTTCAGACTAAAGTCAAAGAACTACAACTATACTAAAAATATATTCTATCTAATCAGAAAATGAATTTATTAAAAATCACGTGTTAGCTATAAACCTTCACCTGTATTAGAGACAAGCCACCCTTTCTTCTAAATACCACTCCATCTACTTCTCATCAAAATTCATACCTTGCTACTACTACCAACTGCTACTTTTATAACTGCTACATAAAAAAAAAAAAACCTTCCAATCCCTAAAGTAACCTCAAAAATACCATTCCTTGGGAGAGTTTTTAAAAAGGTCCGGAATACAGGAAAAAGCCACTAGTAGGTGGCTAGTTATGTAAGCCTGGGGAAGGCGCCTCAATGAGCCTCACTTCCCTCATCCGAAAAAATAAAAATATTTATCCCCGGGGGTTATGAGGGTGATAATAGTTTATGCAGCATAAACTATAATTGGCTACACAAATATTTGATAAAGCTATTTACCCACACAACTCCAGGCGGGGGGACTCTGGTTCACTCTCATTGGTGGTGCCTGAGCCTGCAGGAGCGCACGCCCTGTAGCGACTGTAGGCAGCAGCTGCATACACAAGGCGCTAGCTTATCTTGTTTTATACTCTTTGGGTATTAACAGTAGAATGTCTCTTTCAACTAAATCACTAACTGTTTCTTGTTAACTTTCTTTTTAGCTTCTCTTATGTCTCAAAATTCGCTACTTAATTGCTCTAACTTTGATACTTAACTATAATTTGATACTTACTATAATTTGATAGTAAGGAGCAAAGTTTGAGCAATTCAAGCCATTTCCCAGTGCAGTCTTGGTTACAGATGAGTAAATTTATAAGCATGTCACCCAAAGGAGCACATGATCCACTTATTGTAGGGTAGATAAACATAATGCAGGGTTGATGAACACACTGTAGCGTTGCCTTGTTGAAAGTCAACCTTCTTTTGTTCTTATAATCACTCAACAACTGTATCATTAAGCCCTTCCAAAGGAGTGCCCCAGGCAGTCTTTAGTTGCAACTCTATTAACTCTAAGCACTGTTACCCTATGCCCCGTGTGTTTATGGCTGTGTTGATACTAGGCAACAGTTTTGCTGTGTTATTCACCTGGAAAGTTAACGCTCTCTGGCTGACCTAGTTCCAGTACTAAGTTCAGACCCCGCACACTCATTTGATGTCCTCTGCAAACCGGGGTATTCACTTGTAAGGCAGGTGACAAGATTAGAGAAGCTTGTCAGGATTATATACCCAATCTGTAACTGCAGAACATCTGTTCTTTGTGATGAAAACGAACCCCAAACAGGGATCAATAGTAGAATATAATCTTCTTCAAGAACTGGATAAACGGGCACTTCTTTTAGAAAAAACTTTACATTTACTGATCTACATCTACTACACCTGCTTCCCAGCTTCTCTGCATTCTCCATCAAGGTAAATACAAATTTATAGAAATTATTTGTAGCAAAGAACAGTGAAATAACTCATACATATTAAAATCCAGAGGCCTATCGACTCAGCAGTCCATAGATCAATTCCTCAATGATATGCAAAACTGCTTATTGCATTGTTCACAGCTTATGGATTCACAGTGGTCTACAAACTAAAACAAGTTTAAAAAACCACTGCATTTTTGTTTGACACAGTCTCAATCTATTGCCCTGGATAGAGTGCCATGGCATCATCATAGCTCACAGCAACCTCGAACTCCCAGGCCCAACTCCTGCCTCAGTTTTGTTTTTAGTACAGATGGGGTCTCACTCTTGCTCAGGCTGGTCTCGAACCTGTGAGCTCAAGCTATCCACCCGCTTTGACCTCCCAGAGTGCTAAGATTACAGGCATGAGCCATGGAGCCTGGTGAAAACCACTATTGTAATATGAAAGGCAATCAAGAGAAGCAAACCTGGTGACATTCAGTCACTTCACCTGGACTAGTCACGTCACTCTACTGTTCCTAAAGAGAATCACACGGAGCTTGCTAAGTTTAAATGTGTACTACTCACCACATCAGCACACTCCAGAGAAGAGGAAAAGATGTGTGTCATATTCTACGGTCTTCCCACTCATCCCTTCCCATCCACCTTGCTTAGACTCATCCAAAATTAGTACAAACATACCACCCACCAATCCAGAAGCCAGTATTTTCTCAGAAACAGGAGACTGGGTGAGACGGATAAAGTATTTCTGCTCCCAAAGAATAAAGTAAAAGGAGGGGAATTCCTAAGTGGCCCTTCTCTAAGTGAAGTTAGGAACCACAAGAGACAGAAATAAATCAAATCCCCACTCCCATTAATATTTTTTCTCTTCTTCCAGATGTGTCTTATCAAACTGATTAAAGAATTCAGACCCATTTGTCTCTCTTGGTCTTCCTTCCACATAGTATAGGCCATTTTCTGTGTGAGTATTGATTTTTCAACTACCTTTTAAGACTTAGGGTCCAAAAACTGCCATTATTATTTGGGAGAAATTACTTGTAAATATTTCTTAAGGGGAAGTACCATACACACATTAATAGATAATATAAATATGTATTAGGTCATTTCAAAAGATTTGTCCGTTTTAATGTCATGTGTTTTTGTAGCTCCATATCTCAATAAATATTTATTCTACTGTGTCGTGGTATATACTGATCAATGGAGAATTTTGTACTCTATACATTGATGCTGTTCATTTTTTTCTACTTTTAATATTTTTTATTCTTTTCAGCCTATTACTATATAATGTCATTAAGTGATTTTCGGCCAATTTTTCTCTACAAATTCAAATTGAACCAAAGCGCTGCCGAAACAGCCCGAAAAATTAACCAGGCATTTGGCAATGATAGTGTTAATGAACGCACTGTTCGACGTTGGTATGCGAAGTTTCGTTCTGGAAATTTTAGCCTCGAAGATGAGCCCCGAAGTGGTCGATCTAGAGTAATCCAGGACGAGGATTTGAGGACCCTGGTGGAGACTGAGCCATCACAAACGATGCATGGGATGGCAGAAG